>JAQISU010000023.1:11470000-11677500 GCA_029339505.1 Unio delphinus
TGAATCCGAAACTTGCTTGTGAAAGATTGCCATTCTTAAGCCTGCGCAATTTGTAATAATGCGAATACAGCAACCTTTAATAACAAGAATATACAACCTTTAATAATTCGAATACACATCCTTCTATGATACTAATACAACAAACTATGGAACACTCTGAGTACGTAAGGATACTGATGTTAAATGTATTTTAAATCGCGATAACGGTTCCGGATAAAACAGTATGAGAACTTTAATCTGCATTAAGCCAGTCGTTGCATGAAAAAAAAAATTTCTTCTGATGAATTATAACCAAGTTATATTTATGAAATTACTCATTACTTGCTTTGCAATGAAAGCGAAAGCTTGCAAGTAGTTTGACTCCCAAGAATTTTTGTTTTAATAATTATGAGTTTTTATTTACTACCTTTGTCTGATGACGATATAGAGAATGCAGAGAAAATCAAAGTCGACGTGGGACACATGCCGTAAATTAGCCAGTTGATCCCAGGACAATTGTTGGGCAAATTCTATTGACGTCCTGTTAAGGTAACAGTACTGTCCGGTGTTTCATTACTATTTGATTCACGATATTAGAAATCAAGCGTAATCTTCTTCCGCATCAGTGGCCTAATCCCACAAGCAACATGTGCTTCCTTTCCAGGAAATTAACTCCCTATGTCAGATGAACGAGTTCAAAGTCGGATGAAATCTAGAACCCGAGACCGGATTATGCCTTTATTGGATCATGGCGACTCGTTTATGTCCAAATGCTGGCCTTAGTCAAGCACATGGTATGCAACATTAATCTTGGAATATTACGAAGACTGCGTGAGAAAATGGATTTATGAAAACAACTCTGCACGACATGAAAGGAGATTAGAAAATGTCGGCAGCAAATTTAAATAAATTTATTTAATGCTTGTTTGATATTTTTCTGTTTAAATTACCATGGACAAAATCATATATTGCTAAATGTTGTAAGAATAATGGAAACAAGCCATAATGCACCCTTGAGTTTCTTGAATTTTAATCGATTACATCATTAAAAAACAAAAACTAATAACAAACTAAAAAGCAGACAAAATAAAATAATAACAACAATAACCATTGGTACTGTTAAGATCCTCAAGAATATCTGGACCTCCAAAGAGCTGTCCTTGACCACCAAGATCCGACTGTTCAACTCCAACGTGAAGTCAGTCTTACTGTATGGAGCAGAGACCTGGAGGACGACCAAGACCACCATCAGGAAAGTCCAGACCTTCATCAACAGCTGCCTCAGAAGGATTCTCCGGATCCGCTGGCCTGACACCATCAACAATGCCAATCTTTGGAAAAGGACCTCCCAACTTCCCGCTGAAGAAGAAATCAGGAAGAAGAGATGGTGCTGGATAGGGCACGCCCTACGGAAACCGCCAACCAGTATCACCAAGCAGGCGCTGAGGTGGAACCCACAAGGCAAGCGGAAGAGAGGCCGTCCACGAAACACCTGGCGACGCAACCTCCAGGCTGACGCCACCAAGATGGGCTACACCTGGAATCAGCTAGAAAAAATGGCCCAGGACAGAGGACTCTGGAGATCTGTAGTTGGCGGCCCATACCCTGATAGGAGTGACGGGCAGTGAATGATGAATGAATGAATGACTGTTAAGATCTTGTTTGGAAGTTTTAATGTAATCTGTACTGTTATTGAAATGTTTATTTTCTCTGATGAAATCAAATTCGATTGGGAAAAAATTAAACACTAAAACTATATCAGAAAGTTTTGGATATTGTTTTTCAGCACAGAAATGCCTACAAAGATTTAATTATATATTTTTATGAATGACTGGTTATTGCCAGGATTTTAATTTGAAAGTACATTTTTAAATGTTTGTGTTGATCAATAGACAACTTTATTTGTTTGCTAATGTTTGCGTCTTGAGATTTTAATACAAATATTTTTACGCTTTTCTGTCAGGAAGTATAACAACTGCAGTGGTTCACCATCATACACCGACTGTACTCACATAAGCCACACGAATAGCGGCTTTAAGTGCATGTTGAAGTTAATACAAAATATATATGGAAATGTCTATTTAATATAAAGTTCCAAATGACGGCCAATCTGAGGTTCTTAAAATATTCTTGATGCAATTAAACATAGAATGGGATAGCTAGTACATTTTTAAGTGATATGAAGCAAATTTCGCAATTGTGTTTGAATTCATATCTTAGAGAAAACAAATCCACCATCTGCGCTCTTAGCACAAGAAAACAAAAGTATTTAATTATTGTTAATTTTGAAAAGGCATTCAGTGATCTACGCACCTTACACGATTTTACTGCTAATTTCCCCACTGACCTTTTGTGGTAAAACGAAAATAAATGAATCCTACTGGGGGGTACTTTATTGCGATAAAATATACTTTTTGACTCATACTAATGAAAAAGATACAACATTGAATGAATGAGTCTCGTGGCGTGTTATAAGGCAATTTGCTTTAATCAAGGTTTATGGATCGTGGACGCAATCATTTTTGTAGAATTCCATTCATGACAAAAGAAAAACGAGGAGAATAGCAGACTGTTTACGACTTTGAAACAGTGACTGGTTCCCCAAGGGAACAATCAGTTTCACTCAATTTCCCTGTCGGGTGTCCTGTTCAGTCGGTGCTTGATTGAAATATAACTAAATGTTTTACGGTGCGGGGTGTCTTGTATCATTAGGGCAAAATCAAAAGTTATATCATGTTTACGTATGGGGTTAAAGATCATGCAAATGCGCATGTTCAATTTAAATTGCATTTTGAAATATAACATCATATCGCATCAAAAGCGTTCGACATCTATTAATCGATCTAAACAATAAAGAAATTGTTCCACGCAATGTTCAATGCAGCGCATTGGACACTTTTGTAATACAAATTATAACCACCTGTATACAGTGACATGTCCATACAGTATGAATAACATTGCGTTTTGGAATCTTCCAACGAAATATACACATTTATATTATTCAAATACAAAACAAATTAATTTGGTGCTGGCGAGGATATACTTGTTACAAGGACACCAGCATATCATGATTGAGTTGTTGAGCTAGACTCGGGCGAACATATGATTATCGCTGTGGATGACATCCATTTAAGTAAGTAATGCTGAGATGTAATGCAAGCTATCTTGCCCAAGGTTTTATAACGTTGATCGTTTTAAGTGAAACGGCAGAATAAACTGTCAGACTCTTTAAGCTTATCAATGAGTCGCTACTTGGCAAACAGGTCGGTGTTAATAAAGAATCACCAGATGACCTAGCAAAATTAAAAGAACATTGTCACTGGAAATGGAGAAATGAAAACCGTTTATTATATTGTTATTTAGTAAGCAGATTAGAGAACAACGGAAAAAAACAAATGATACTTGAAGCAGTATACAAAAAGTAGTTGAAAATTATAAAACATCATATCTAAAAAAAATTACAATACAGAATATGTTCGTTTGAGGTTAAGAAAGATATTAAGTCTTTATAATATATGAAACATAAGATCATAGACACAAAATTGAATAGTGTAATATAGAAAACAGATGATGCTAGAAATTATTTAGATTCTACAATGGAAATGATGCTGAAAAGTAGAATATAATAGTACGACAAGATCTTATTCCTAAGATATATCTTAAAACAACATCAAAATTTATTATCTGAAAAAGGTTTTTTAGCTGCAAAAATTGTTGAGACAGCGAATGAAAATAGATGAGGAGTTGAAAAAAATAAAGTTATAATTAGAACAACAAGTCGCAGAGCATATACTATGATAAATAATTTGATACAGCTTCTAAATACAATACTTTGGAAGAAACATCAGGTAATGGATTCAAACCTTTAACTCGATCGCTGATATTGATCGACTGATGTTGCCTATCTCATCTTAGGAAATATTAGCATGGAAATTGACAATGAAATAGTTGAAATAAATAATCATCTGAGACAAAAGGATCTTTAACGATGGACTAGTAATATGTGTTACACAGCGATCTGATTTGCTAACGCAATCCAGTTATCATGTTTAATATGCGAATAACAACTAAATATGTCGTCGATAACACTGTTACTTTATTCATTTCAGACAACAGCAAAGAGTGCAAACGTTTCAGTTTGTTTTATAATCGTGTTATCGAATTTGATCGAGGTCCAAATGTAATATCAGATCGGAATAATATCTGCCACTGTTTTGCACTCTCTACCAAATGTAAAGTCTAACGTGAACGATGATTTTACGTTCAGGTTGAAAACCAATGGCATCATCAGTGTGGTTAAAACTGCGTTATGATAATCTCGCATATATTCAAGTCATCTGGTGACCAAGTTAACGTTCTGAAGTTTATTCTCCAATTTACCTGGTATCATAAATGATCGTAAAATAGTACGTGGATCGTAAGCGATCAGGTATTAATTTTGTCTCACATTATTCATAAATTGACAACATTCTTTATCAAATACAGAACCAAAGGCAATAACATCAACAAAACAACAAAAACAACTAACGATAAAAGACAAATGCTGACACGTATTAGTGATGTCTGTGTCAGGCGAAAGATTATGTAACTTAAACAAGATAAGACGATGATTCAATCTAAAACTGACAAACAATATTAAATAATATATATATATATATATATATATATATATATATATATATATATATATATATATATATATATATATATATATATATATATATATATATATATATATATTAAAGTTGTATTAACATCCATAGAGAATGCATAGATAGCCTTGATCTCAGCATATATAGATTTAACATGTCCATGTACCACGATATTTCCTAGGAAGTTTACAAAAGCACAACATAACTCTCTTTTAGATAAATTAATTGTCACAAAATGTGCATCGGTGAGTCTTTCAAGAATGTTAGAATTGTTGCGCTTAATGTTCTTTCCATGTGTCCTTGTAGATGATGACATCGTCGATGTAAGCATAACGATTATCTAGTTCAGAAGTGATCATATTCATGAGATTTTGAAAAGTACCTGGCGACAATTTCATCCAAAACGGCATTACGTTATATTGTTAAAGTCTATCTGGAGTCACAAATGCCGAAATTTTATTTCCACTTTCTGTTAGTGAATGTTGCCCGCATTCTTCTGAAGGTCGAATTTGGTGACATACTTGGCATTTCCGATCTTATCAATACATTCATCAATTCTTGGTAATGGAAATAAATCGGTGACACCATTCCCTTTCCTGTTATCAGTGCACATAAGGAAAGATTTATCTGGCTTTGGAACAAGTATGCATGGTAAATTCATGTTACTTTTACTGGGTTCTATGAAATCATTCTCCAGCAAATTCTGATTCCTTCCCGAAGGACCAATCACTTCGTCGTAGGTTGCCTGATTGTGTAAAGATCAAAAGAGCAAACCGGGATGGTCCGACTGAGTTTTTTGCCCTCTGTTCCTATCATTTCACCAGAATGCTTCCCATTTAGGTATAGATTTGAGGTTGAGCATATGTGTAGGGCACCAAAGAAAGTCAAACTCAATGATGATAATGTCCCGTCTATCCACTGTGTGGAGGAAACAGACAACAAAACCAAGGTAAACAAAGGTATCATAACCTTCAACACCAAAGCATCAGCTGTGTAGACTTCAAATGTTGTCACCATCAGAAGAAGTTACTTGTCAAGTGTCACCGCCAAAGAAAATAAGAAGGGGCTATTCAAAGAAAGAAGCAGCATGGTGAGTTTTTAATGGCAAGTACCATATTATTATATCTATGATATTCAACATCATGGTACATGCATACGGCACGATGCCCAGTGCTAGACATCATTATAAACAGCAACGCTGTAGACATCGCAGCGAAATGACTGAAACATTGTTAAAGCTACCTTAAAAATCAAAATCACACACAAACACACCCACACCCACGCGCGCGCGCATGCACACACACACACACACACACACACATTATTGCGTGTGAAGATACCTGAGACGAAGAGTCTGTCCCTCTTTTAGAAACGTCGAACAAAGAAAATGATGTAGAAAAATTAAAAGTAAATTAAAATTTAAAAGTAATTAATATACTTTCGCTATTGACAATAAAACATAAATTTCATGCTTGAAAGTGTAAATTACATTATTTAATCTTTTGCGCTTACAGTGTAAAAAGAATGAACGTAGACGATTTAGATTTTGATTTTCGCACAGAAGGGATAATTTCCACTGCTGTAAGGAGTTTCCCCTGTCGATAACATAGTGATGAGGACCACTAAGCATTTAAAAATTACTTGCTTATATTGAAAGTTTGAATACTTTTGAATATAATTCTTATTACTCGATTCTTAACATGATTTTGTCGTTCGCAGAGCATTCATAATTTATGAAATTACTCGAATAAAGATTGAAATTTACTTCAGATTCTTCCAATCTCTGAGGAAGTGTTAGAATGTCCACAAAATTAAAATTGTCCAAAATTTTAGGAATTAGTCTAGAATTAATTCAGGAATAGAAAGATGTTAGGCCTTAAAAATGAATTTTTAACTGTTTTTTTATCCTTTCCAATATCTCTATTTGTAATAAATATATTAATGTTACCTATGGCATTGTATGATAATGTAAAGTCTCGGTTTGAGAACACATGGGGCCGGTCGTACTATTTTTGTTTTCACAAAGCAACCCATCTTTCTAGATCACGCCAACAGCTGTGAGACAGATACAAATTCAATTACAAACAAATATAAAATTACGTCCATGAGGGTATAGAACTGAAGTGTTTTCAAAACGTTATTATCCTTTGTTCTTCATTGAAAAATTCCATATAAATCTTTTTTTATACACAATATTGATTCGGTGTAAAGTCAAATTAAAGCCGCCCCCCTTCTATGAGGTCATCGTAAAATTTGTTTGTAAGGTGCTAACTCAATCAAAGCACTTTCAGACATCAGAAGTATTTGAAAGGGATGGCGGCCTAAGTTATATATAATTGGACTCTTGGGAGCGGAAACAAACTGAAAGTTATGATAAAAACAAGTAGAATAGTGAAAATTATTAGGCACACAGACGTGAAGCCACACTAGACACATATCCCATCACACAACACTAAAACAAAGAGCGATATTTACTTTACAGTTTGGGGTGGTAATGGGCCTTCGTCGTCATGGGATAATATTTCCACATTTGATTTGGTTTGGTTGTTTACAGCGTTGCAACAAGAGTCGGGTTATTTAGTGCAATCTACATAACATTTCTTGCCGAGAGCAGGGCGTGGAAGATTTAACAGGTCGCGAGTCGGGTACTCTAAGCATTCATTTGTTCCTGAACTGAGAGAATTTATATTTATAGAAGAAATTCAGATCGTATTTCTCTTTTATTTTACGTGTATAGTCTTTTTAATAAGTAAACCATAATTTGAAGAAGTGATAAAACCATCTTTCTAAGTATTAGGGTTTGCAGTATTTTGAACCAAAAATAGAATTGTGATAATGACAGTGCACGAGTTAGTTTGTGGTTAAACTTTTTCAGCTGTAAAGGTGTGGTAACAGACAAAAGACTGCCTGTGATGATTTATTAAGCTGAGTTGTTCCCTCTGATTGATCGGGTTGTATAATAGGTCCCATGCGTTATCCTGCATTTCGTTAAGGGCAACTGCTGATAGAAGCTACCTCTTTTTTTGTGCTACGTCCTTTCCAACTGATAAGGTCTTAGACGTTTTTTAAACAAATCTGGTTTGTTTATTTAAAAGCAGTGACGGAGCTTTTAATGATTTTTCTCTTGCTTGTTTGTATCTTTGTTTCGTGTGTCTTTATGAGAACACTTAAACTTAGTCCGCTCAATATAGCAAGGATTGCGCTGATATGCTGTTCAACGCTATACATACGTACATAGAAACAGATATACATACCATATACTCAGAATAATCACAGAGATGTTTGTATAAGTAACACTTCAATACATTTTCTAAGACATAATTCTTTTCTGGTTTTATGTTCCTTCTTTCTTTAAAAAATGACATTACACCTTATTCACGAACATCTTTTGTGATTTTTAATTTTTTATTTAGTACTTTAATAGTGACAAAGAAACAGCAGTATAAGTATACATCGTTTGATGCTTATACCGTTTTTCCTTCAAAATCGAGCAAATCGATATATATGCCACAGAAACAAAATAAAAAGAAGACGCATTCTTCCCTATATAAAAAATAAACAAAAACATAACAAACAAAAAACCAACAAAAAATAATACCCAAACTAAATAAATAAGACACAAATAAAAGCAACTAATGATGCAGAAAGTATTCTATTTCGATATATTTTGCAAGAAATGTTTGTTTTATCCTACTGAGTTCATTCATTTTTTAAATCACTGTACCAATAATTCCGAGAATTGTTTCAGTACTAATAGTGATATTTCTTTACAGACTGCATCAATTTATTTTGTTGTTAACCATAATTCATTTTCTTTTATATATGACAAATGAGATGTTTTCTATACCAGTTTGTTTATACCTGTTCTCTCTTTTGCAAATTTCATCGATAATACTCTTAGTTACAATTAATTCTTGTGTGCATTTACTCATTGTGGAATCATAATTACCATATTTACATACAACGAAAACTTGAAAACAACTCTTGTAAATCAGAGCCTTCGCCATATATTTGTTCTCTATATTTCAGATTTGTTTCTATTTACCAGACACTTGTTGGAACGGACCGGATTTTATATTTCTTTGTTGCGTTTCGAGAGATATGTTTGCAGATCAAAATTACCATTAATCCAATAGACATAATGAAAAATGGACGAAATACATAATTATGAAAAATGACAATGAGTGTGTTAACCTTTGGCACTTGCGATTCCGGAGGCGTCAAAACAATTATAGTGGCAAGTGCGATGACGGAAAGACCTCATTATCTACTCAAATTTCCTTTACAATTAAATCTTGGATAGAAAAAAAAAACTTCTGCGTTTGCGCAATAGCCTTATTGAAACCTCTAATTGTCTATATTTACAGTATATTAATGACAAAAAACGTTTCTGCTGTTCAATAAACCTGCCCTTAGCGCAAATTTTAAACTCCCTACCAATAACCTTTTTAATGCCCACATTTCAATTAATGTCGTAAAATGTTTGTCATAACAAAGGAACTGCCTTGATGAGGCTTAGTTCTTCGTTCGTGTAGCTTTTCTTTCATGCAAATTTAATTTCACTGTATCAAACTTTTAAACTCTTTTTATATAATATGATATGGAAACTTGTGTAAGGAATTTGTATGATATCGAAACTTGTGTAAGGAATTTGTTTATTGAGCCCCTTTATATAATGAGGCGTCGAAACTCGTACTCCATTTATACAATGTCCCGCCGAAAATAGGACAACATTTCTACAATGTCCCGCCTCAGATAGTACTCCATTTATACAATGTCCCGCTGCAAATAGTACTCCATTTATACAATGTCCCGCTGCAAATAGGATAACATTTCTACAATGTCCCGCCGTAGATAGTACTCTATTTATACAATGTCCCGCTGCAAATAGTACTCCATTTATACAATGTCCCGCTGCAAATAGTATTCCATTTTTACAATGTCCCACCGCAAATACTACTCCATTTATACAATGTCCCGCCGCAAATTGTACTGCATTTATACAATTTGCCATCTTAACTCGTGAACGAAATTCGTTTTTTTTAACTGTTTGGTAAATGTTCTATTACTTATAAAGAGATGGGCTTAAATATATAATTTTAGCAACAGAGGTTAAAGGACCCAATCACTGCATTTTAAAAACTATTACGCATTATTAAAGTTTATGATATACTATGAATTTGATTAGTCAAAAAAAATTCAGGATTTCGCGGTGCTGATGGTTTCTGGTTCCGTGTTACCATAGTCTCAAACGAGGCTAGAACTGCAGATTCCTTACGATTTTCTGTCTACAACTGAACTAGTGTGAGCAACTATGTCATTTTCTTAACTGACGTACGAATGACAATCAATAACATTTGAAGCATGAAGTTTGTTTGCTAAACCCCGTTGTAGATAACTGTACAATAATGTTTACATTTCCATGCTACGTCCATCGAAGCCTCTCAAATTGTCCCGCCAGAAACAGTTACAAAAATATCAACCTGATCTCTGATATAAATTTAAATTTTCAATCCGCACGTGCTGATGCAAAAGTTTACCACTGCGCTATAATGATGAATTCGTATTATTGACAGTGATCGTCATGAAAATGAGTAATCTCAGCTGAAGTCATTTCTTAATTTAAGATAAAGTTGGTATTAAAAAGGTTTAAATATTAAAAAACTTCGTTAGTTTTGCAACTGTGATTTTACTAAATTGTCTGAAGGCTCTTAGATACATAACATTTATTGTTAATGTTAAATCATATCATGTTGTAGACGTCTCGTCATTCCGGACCCGGAAATCAAGATTGCAAAGCTAAAATTGACAATCTAAACCTACAATTGAAATACAGTCGCGACTAATATTAAGAAAGTTTAAGCATGATCGTGTATACTATTTTGGTGTAGTTATCCTTCTGGAAAATATAAAATTATATGTTGGATGCATAGCTGATGCTCCAGGCAATCAAGAATCCAATAACACCTTGTGGGACCGCTCCGATGGAAATGTGGTTAGAGCGTTCACCTCGATTGCGGTATTTCGCGGGTTCGTTACTCCACCCGAATCATACCAAAGACTTTTTAAAAACATGGCACTAACAGCTGCCTCGCTTGGCGCTCAGCATTAGGAGGTTCGTGTTAGGACTGGCATGCCTGGTGTCAGAATAATGTGACTGAGTGGAACATCATGCTAATTATCTGCGTCATGATGCCCCAGTGCTAGACATTGTTACGTGCTTAGGCTCGAATAAACAGTAACATAGAAAGAGTGAAAATAACAAGCTTGTAAAACTTAATAAACAATTTATTGAGTACAAATATTTTTCAGAAAAGAAAAATAAACTTACGGTTTTAATAATCAATTCCAAAATTAATCCAAAATAATTCAAAATACTATCCACTAGTGAAATTGCAAACGTCCTCGTAATAAAATGTCCAAATGATTCTAAGTTCGAATTCCAGCGAAGTATCCAATATGGAAGACGATGTCTCTTGATGAAGTCAGTTCTTGTTATTGAAAATCTATGAGCACATATTCTTTTCCAGATAAATAACAAAATAAATCCTCTTGAATCCAATCGAATTGACACAATTTCCAGTACACTGTAATTTATAATAACTCAAAAAGAAGACACAACTTAATATTATAAAAGCTCAACTTCTACTGAATAGCTCGCTCCAAAACATAATTTATATATCTGTTTTTTAAGTAAACAAGGGGTCACGTGATCTTCTATCAACTATCAGAACAAAACTACATTCAGGAAATGACGTAAATACCATATGACCCAACTAAAATTAGAAAGATGTTTATACTTACTCTATTTTGTCCTTGGAACCAACCAATCATTTTAAAAGCTTGTTTACAACTCTGAAATTAGGTAAAAAATGAGGTCAACACCTGGTGTTTATTTTGTAGTACAGGTCACACACACCCCTTTCAATTAACGAATCTTAAAACTTAAAATGCCAAATTTAAATCTAACAGTCAGACAATAAAAATAAATATAAATGACATATTAAATATACGTAACAACATCACTTCAAACTACCACACTACAGACATCGTACGGATGTGACTGAAAAGTAGTTGAAGCTACTTTAAAAATCCATATCACACACAAACACAGTAAGGACTAGTGATAGTTTCTTGCGACACTCTTTAGTAAAATCATTACAATTATGAGAACGGGAGAAAGCGATCTGTCACTGATCGTCCATGTAATTATAACTGAATGAATATGTACAACTTGATCACAACTCCTGCTGTACGGGACACAAACGATATTATATGCTGGACATCGAGTTTTTACAGTATAACCGTGTATTTAGATCACACCTATTTACTGTACCAGAAGACATCTGAAGCCGATTTACGGATGATACAAAATTATATTAGGTTTTCCGAGTTTTTTCAATACGTTTTCATTGCACGTATCATATTTTTTTTAATAAGATTACTATTATTGCGGTTATTAAACACTGCATAGCACATAGCTGATACACTTTGCCCACACTGCGTGTAGTTTCATAGTTTTAATATTTTACATGTGAACGTATCACTACATGTTATTCTAATTGGTCCAAATTATCCCATGAAATTATTGTGCAGTATTCTTTTTACGGATTGGCTGCGATCGTGGGAAATCCTGTTTAACCCCGCGTCTTGTAACTTGTTTTCATCGAACATTTTTGCCGCCATTGTTTTGATTCAACTCGCGAAATGGAATTGGGAAATATAGCCTCGTCTGTTTTAATATTGCCAATTAACTCCTACAGGAATTTGTTATGTCATGTGTCACGACACGACAGTCTGCATATCGCCCATTCCACAGTACTGAACTACTCTTCTGAAAGTAGTTAATGACATTCTCTCTACTTTGAACAGCTGAAAGATTACAGTCCTCACCCTCTTTGATTTGTCTGCATCATTTGACGCAATATACCATAATATTACTTTAACGTTTCCAGCATGTATTTGACATTCACAATAAAGCCTTACTGTGGTTCAAGTCCTATTTAGACAACAGAGCACAAATTGTATCTGCAAATGGATGGAATACACACCAGCCTAGTTGATCTATGTTGTGGTGTTTCACAGGGGTCTGTTCTTGGACCTGTTCGCTTCATTCTATTCACTCATCCGGTCGAGGTGTCATATATCATCTTCCATTGTCTCACTAATTGTACACTGATGACACCTAAATATACAAATCTGGCCACCAAACTGAAGTTGATTCTACCATCCAAGGAGTAGAGAGGTGCATATCATGTGAAATCAGGAATGACATGTAACAAGCTGCAGAAGAATGATGTTAAAACCGAGGCCAAGCTGATCACAACACAAAGACGTTCTCATTTACATCATTGACCTCAAGCAATAAATTAGCATAATTAAATTAAATAAATTAAATTATTAGCAATACCAACATTAAATTCACACTGTCAGTACGAAATCTAGGTGTTACTCTAGACAGTACTCTCACATTGCATTAACATGTCATGAACATATTCAAGGCTGCATATCTAGAGCTGAGACGCATCAGCTCCATTTACAAATATCTTTCAGTTGATGACACTAAGACACTTGTGTTCATTAGTACTTTCAAGACTGGACTATTTTAACTCGGTTCTGTCTGGTTTGTCACAATATTTACTCCAGAAACTTCAAAAAAGTTCAAAACACAGCTGCTCGGATCATCCTTAGAGTAGCTTGATCAGAGCACATCTCACCACTGCTCTGTACCCTAAGCTCGTAATACATTGAATACCGAATAAAACACAAAATTTGTTGTCTCTGCTACGTTTCACTGACGGAGTCCAGTCCAACATGCATATCCGGCTTCACCCATGTGTATACACCAGCAAGATACTTACTCTCCTCTTCTGACAATCGTATACTCATTGTTCCCACTATGAAAACGTTCTTTTGCATACCAGAACCCGGCGATGTGTAACGAATTGCCCATTGAAATTAGACACAAAAACACAATGATCCCTTTTAAGAGTGCTCTTAAAACTCGCCTTTTTCGACTGCAGGAACAAACTTAGAGACCTAATGTTTTGTACCTTAAATTTGTTCAGCATGTTTTATGTTTTCCAATTTCATAGCTTTTGTTTTGTGTTTTCTTTAGTGTAGTCATATCATTATAGATGTTGTAAAGCGCTTAAAGCTTTTACAGATTAGGCCTTATACAAAGTCCTCATTATTATTATTATTATTATTATTATTATTATTATTATTATTATTATTATTATTATTATTATTATTATTATACTTTCATATGCTCAACAACGAGTATCCCTATTGAGTGATTGAGCATTGTGGCTGTGATCTAACGGGCTTATAGCCAAACCTACTCATGTGATTGATGCAACTGATATTTGTAGCTATGTAACCTTTATCAAAGTCATCCCAAATAAACAAGGTTATGGATTTGGTTCCATGCAAATATACAAATCATCCTGTTTATATTTCATGCATTACAGTTGCATTTTGTAAGGCGCCACTTCAATTTCATTGAATGCAATGTATTGCAGTCTAGATATAAACATCATTTCAATGATGGTTAAACTAATTTCTTAATTGATTGGCCTTTGATTGATTTGGAGAATATCTTTGTATGTGAACGTACCTGCAAATGATGCTTACAATACATGTGTTTAAATGTTGCTTGTCATTTACGAGCTAACATGAACATGTAAGTATGTTTGGTGTGTTAAAGGTACTAAGAAAACATGCTGACTTTCCATCTTTGATAACTGTATCAGGATTCAACTTTAGGTTCATTAGTCGTTTTGAAGAAACCAAATTGGAGAAGAATTACAAGGCTTCACAAGGCAAACGTAATAAAAAATATTCTTTCATAGAATTTATCTTGTCATCATCAAACATATCTCGCAACTTATCTCTTCCGTTGGAATGCCATTATAACGAATTAGGAATCTTAATATGCTGAATGCTTATTGCAAATCAAATATTCTTTGTTTCTGTCACAAGTTATACAATTGCATGGTGTAATAATTAGATGATAGCTTGGAAATTTGGACCATATAGGATTAGTTTTCTCTTATCCAAAAGGAAATCTTACAACAGAAGAATGTAGGAATCAAGGGAAAGAACATAAACCCACGCTATAATCCCTGTAAGCCACAATGCAATCGCTTCATTTGTCTCATTCAATTCTCAAATGGCACGTTAGTTGAGCGATTGGAGAAATTTGTCGAGATCGTAAGCGTGAGGCGTATCAACTTAACAAAATTCTGTTCCTTTATATGTCGGCTGAGGAAGCAAATATGTGTTTATTACCATCAGCTGATAGACCATGTGAGTAAAAAAAATGGATCTTTCGGGTTTAATGATGTTTGAATATGACAAAAAAATCCCTGATGCGCACAACACAACAAAGAAACCACAATTGACATCGTAAGGTCGCCATAGCGAGTTTGAGATGCAATCCAAGAAATGCACGTCTTCTCTCTTTGTTTAATAAAAGGAAAGGAAGAAATTGAGAACACCACAATGTTAATTAAGAACATGTTTTGACTCAATGCACATTTAGTCTTCTTGTCAAACTTAAGTTTATGATCATGTTAGATTGTACAATGAAAAATCAAGCTTTCCACTCCATTTTCCCAAGCTAGGGCAACATTTAGCTTTGAATAGTTTTAAGTCGTTCATAGTGTATTGATCACACCTTTTATTAGTATGTGATTGTGAAATATTAACTTCGTTTTTGTTTAAGCCCACCAAACGATTCGTAAAACACACTTTATATCATATCATATCCTCTGTCGCAAGGCTTCAAAGGTTAAGGTTAATTATCTGGAAGTCAAAAGAGAGGTTCTTTCTGTTTACTTAGGACATTCAAAAATCTTCTTTCAAGTGTAATTGATATGAATAAAATAACTGCTAACAACATTTCTTCTCTTCTTAAAGGCCGCATTTACAGCTCCTTAAAACTGACATATAAATTTGTTATACAAACTATTGCAGCAATAATACATATTTCAAGAATCATAAATCAAAATTGCTAAGATAAACAACAATGCTGATATTATTATTATTTCTATTATTATTAATATTATTATTATTATTATTATTATTTCTTTTATCACCATTAATTAGTGTTTTGTCTTATTATCATTATTATTAATTATTATCATCACCATTATTATTATTTGTATTATCATTATTAATTAGTAATATGTCTTATTATTATCATTATTATTAATTATTATCATCACCATTATTATTATCATTACTATTATTATTATTATTATTTTTATTATTATTTGTATTATCATTATTATTAATATTTGTTTATTATTATTATCACCAACATCATCATTATATTATTATTTGTATAATCATTTTTATTATTACCATTATTATTATTATTATAATTATTTGTATTTATATCATCATTATTGTTAATATTTGCTCTATTATTATCATCATCATTATTTTTATGATCTGTATTATCATTAGTATCATCATCATCATCATCATCATCATCATCATCATCATTATTATTATTATTATTATTATTATTATTATTATTATTATTATCATTATTATTATTATTATTATTATTATTATTATTATTATTATTATTATTATTATTATTACATAACCTATTTGTGGTAATGTTATTGGTTCTGTTTTAATCTTAGATCAATGAGACTTCTTATGCCATTAGATCTCATTGCCATTCTTATCTTTGCTGTTCCCTGGATTGCTACATTGTGAAATAGATCTCCCTTTAGTGTGATCATTTTCTTCATTTGGTAGTTTCTACATTAAATTCATTTTTTTTAGATGGATGGAGCATTGTATTTTGTAAAAATATGGAAGTCCCCATGTACTGCTAATTATATGATGTTGGTCATCGTCTTGACTGTCAGAACTGTGGACAGCCTTCTGTTCTGTATATCTTTGTCCACATAATATTTGCCTGTTTTAGACCACATTTACTGGTTTGTAATCGTAACACCTGGCGGTACACTCAAATCCATATTTCTGGAAAAGCTAATTGTGTCGCGCATATTGGTACTCACTCCTCGTTTGCCGCATTATCATGTCCTGGAGAAATTGTTTATCTCTTCCGCTGATTGTCTGTTAAAGTTCCTTGCATCTCCCTCGACAGTCTTCCACGCTTACCAAGCATTTGCAACCGACATTCCTTGGCAGGTACATTCTGTTAATATCTGTTCCAGAGAGTAATGCATCATGAATGGATATTAGTAATTTGTTTGTTTCGGTCTATATTTTCTGTTTGTTTTGTTCCAATGAACTATATTTGCCCATTGATATACACTCTCCATATATTAATAGTGGTAAATGTGTTGCCACCTTTATGGAGAAAAGAAGCTTTAAATGATTAGCCAATGTTTCTGCTTCCATTGTAGAATATATATATATATATATATATATATATATATATATATATATATATATATATATATATATATGACTGATTCATACACCGAAAAATTAGATATGGTTTATTCATACTATAAAAACCTTCATATAACTTATTCATACTATGAAAACTTTTAGAAGACTTATTCATACTAAGTAAACTGATTCATCACATGTCTTCAAATCAGATCTTTTATAGTTTCAAACTTAAGTTTAAAGTTATGTTGACTAGTCAAAGTAAACGAGAAAATAATATTCAGTATAAAATGTCTTCTATTCAGATTTTCCTTGAGCTACCGTTCGACATTTCATATTTAAAACAATAGGAACGTGAATAGTACAATAACTGGATACAATGGAGAAAATAATATGGCAAATTAAGTTCGCAAAAGTCACAATAGTGGAGTTGACCTTGAACCTCATTGATACGAAGTCAAATGTTTAAAGCTAAATCAAGAAACAAAACACAACGTAGCAAGATGAAAGAATGTGTTTACTTTTATAAAGTTCAGCTATGATTTAGTATTTGATAATCAGTGGTGTTGCTGTTTTTGTGTCTGCTTCATTTTATCAACAAGATAAGTTGTTTCTTTACATATACCTCTTTCAACGGTGTATGAGATAATGAAACCAACCATGAACAATTAACCAAAGTATTTTTGGAATGCTTTTATAAGGAATTCTTGTTTTAAAAAATACAACAGAAAGACAAATGGTTTATGCAGTTTATTTGAACACACACACACACACACACACACACACACACACACACATATATATATATATATATATATATATATATATATATATATATATATATATATATATATATATATATATATATATATATATATATATATATATATATATATATATATATTTGAATATGTATTATTTTGCCAAATATTCCAGTGAAACTAAATGTATTTTATTTTTATTTTTTTAAATTTATATTAATATCTCTTAAATACGTTATCTAATGTCTAATAAAGGCGTAGAATTTGGGAGTAAATAAACTCTTCATCACCATTGTAAGCTGTGAATTAACTTTCTAAAACATAAATCATTAATTAATTGTCTGTAGAGATCCCATTTCCTTAAGAATATACATTTGAAGGAGAAAACAAGCTTATATATCTAATTTTAGGTAGAACA
The DNA here is from genome assembly GCA_029339505.1 of Unio delphinus. Taxonomy (NCBI): domain Eukaryota; kingdom Metazoa; phylum Mollusca; class Bivalvia; order Unionida; family Unionidae; genus Unio; species Unio delphinus. The sequence goes on from JAQISU010000023.1 coordinate 11,488,195, forward strand.
ACATGCCACTATTAAAATAACATGTAATTTTGTCAGGTACTCTGCGATCTCTGCGTAATATTAGTTTTGATTTTTGATTTCCCCACTGACCTCTTGAGTAAAATTAAAAATAAATGAAGCCTTCTCGTTGCCTAGTTCATTTTGATTACATACACGTTTAAACTCAAGCTACTTAATGCAAACGCTTGTCTTGGTTTTGTGACAATTGTCAGACGATCTACATAAATCAAGCTTTATGGACTGGGGACCGCATTGTTTCTCAACAATTACATATATGACAAAAGATGAATGAGACGATGTGGCTGACTATAACTCCCAAAGAACGACTGGTCCCCAAGAGATAGGGTCCATTTCACAGGATTACTTTATCAACTGTCAGACTGGATCAATGATTAATTAAAAATATTGTCCATTGTCTTGTTATGGTTCTCTTGATTCATTCAGACAAAAAGACACATAGGTCATTACTTCAATGTTTTAAATAAATACTCGTGCTGTGGACAGTTTTCAATTTGCACGTTTTGAATTTTCATAGCTACTGCGAAAGTAGTTCATTAAATCTATACATATATTATCATTCATGACAATTTTGTATGAAGTCATAACCATTATTTGAATAACGGTCAAGTGCATATTAGATATATACGTTTAATGCACAACAGCAAGCTAACAAGCGGCAGTTCTCGAAAAACCTCCATTTATAATTTTCCCCATATTTGTTTAGTATACGGAGAACTGATGTATTTTAGTATACCGAGAACTGATGTATGAAAATTAAACCTGACAAATGAAAATTATATACTACCATGGTCATTATCGTGGAGACGTGATATCTGAAATGAGATTTGAAAAATTCATGCTCCGAACGTGTTTTAATAGGTCTCCATGAAACCGAACTCAGATTAACAAAGGAAACGCCTTTTGTAGGAAATATAAGAATTTTGCTGAAGATATAATATTCATTTGTGGTAAAAAAGACCAAATAGGCAAAGTTAGTACATAATCCATGTATCCATCATTGATAGATATCTTACAATACAATGATTCTAGTCAAAATCCTCTATCAAAAACATGCAGATAAAACAGTTCTGGACTTTAGAGTTATCATGGTCCGACACACACACACACACACACACACACACACACACACACACACACACACACACACACACACACACACACACACACACACATACATATATATATATATATATATATATATATATATATATATATATATATATATATATATATATATATATATATATATATATATATATATATATCTTACATTTGTAAATGGGATCACTATGCCACATAATATGAACACAAAATGTTAGCCTTTAACTGTCTCAGCTTCTGCTTTGAAGATTAGAAGTAATTACTTTTAGTGGTGGTCCTACGTTAAGTATTATCTATTAGTAGCTAAGTGTTACAAGAAGTTCAAAGCAGATATCGTTTGAAGAACATTTCAGCAACCACCCATAACTATTGACTGTGAGGACGCTGGATTTACAACTGTCATAATTGTACTTTTCTATCACATTTCTGCAATTATGGTCTGTGATATTAGCTTATTAAATTAGAACTATGCTTACCTAAATGAGTTGTGACGAGACACAATATCACTTCTTCTCACGTGCTGTTAGGACAACAGCCACATACTTTGTTACATGTTTAAGTTTTTCATTTATACGCTAAAGCCATTTTTCAAATTCATTTAGAATACATTGATGTTACTGGATAATGAATTTATTTTCTTTGCGCATGTCACTATTAACACGTTACTCAACATCTGAATTATTTCTACAATACAAACGTGTATTTGGCGATGATTTATTAGACAAAACATTTTAAAACAATTTTATTTTCTATATCAATGTGCTTGATTATCTGTTTGGAAGAAAATGTTGATACAATATTTATTCCGTCTTTGCTGTAGCATGTCGCAGACAACAATATGTATGGATTATGACAGAAAACTGACATGAAAACTGACCTTAGAACAATTATAAAAACTAATTGTATTGCCAAAGCTGGATCGAAATATTTAAGCTAGCAGGCAATACGTGATCATGTATTTTTTTTTGAGAAAAACATTATCATTACTGAAGAGAAATGCTGATACACCGAAACAATCAAGAGATTATTTATGGAAATGTACTAAATTATGTACTCCCGTAAAAAAAAAAATATTATACCTATTCAGGTAATAGTCACTAAGCTAATTACTGATATACTTAACTGAAATTATGAGACGTTTTTCTCTTTGCTGCATTTATACTTGTTATTATCTTAGTTATATTCAGTGAAATTGTTCACAAATGAAAACGTGCCACCTTTCTATTGACATATTCAGTGCTAGCTGAAATAAAATGGAAGCTAAGGACCCAATTGTGAAGTGTATGCAAAATACGCTAATTTGTTTACTACAGTGATTAGAAGGTACCCATGAATGTCACCATCATCAAATAAAGAGGGCGTTACTTTTCCTCCGCAGTCTTCTCATTAATGTTCTGTTTTCAAGTACTTACACAACACAACAGCGTGGATGTTTAATCTTTATCCTGGATGGCAGGACAGCTTGATACACGCAGAAGAGTGTACCCATGGAAACCAACAATACTCGAAGATTCAGTTTTAGTAAGTAACTAGAAGACCGAGTTTAAATCAATTTTATAAAATCTTAAACACAAGCCGTTCGAATCATGTTACCTGAACCATAACATGTGGCTCTGATTTTATCGCTGCAAAAACTGTCGATTGTTGTCAAAGGGCAACCATAATTATAGATTGAATCGTACAATACAATATAGCCAACGGGTGATCTTTTTTAAATACATCTTTTATGTTGGTGTGTGAACCGTAGCATACTATGTATTCTAGTATAACTTATTGTCGCAGAGAATCCTGAAAGCAGATTAATATTGCACACATTTTGTTCCATCAGAAATCAGAAATGAGTAGGGTTTATAAAAAAATCAAATTAAGTACAATCAGTTTCCATCTGGAAACGTATTCCTACACTATGCAAATATTAAAATTTAATCTAGGATACTTTGTTTCACGAAAACACGCATTAAAGTTACATTCCATTCGATTCCGATAACATGCTGGTCAACTAATTTGAAACGGTTTTGCAATAATAATTAACCCCCGGAAATAAAAATGTTGTTTGTGTCAGACAAATTAAGGCAAATAAGCTACAAAGCGTTTTGAATTTGCGAAATTCCATTAAAGTACGAACGAGAAACGTTTGCGATTTACAGCTGTGTAGCTACACTATTAAGCATTTCAGGACTGGATCCTTATTTCAGGACTAGATCCTTATTTCAGGACTGTGTCCTTATTTCAGGACTAGATCCTTATTTCAGGACTGGATCCTTATTTCAGGACTAGATTCTTATTTCAGGACTGGGTCCTGATTTCAGGACTGGATCCTTATTTCAGGACTGGGTCCTTATTTCAAGACTAGATCCTTTTTACAGGTCTCAGTCCGTATGTTGGGCCTCGATTCGTACATTAGGGCTGGATCTGCTCTGCGGTGATAGTAGTTAGATTTGTGTTGTTTCTTATTGATGCGTGGAACGAAAACAAGCAAGAAAATATGAGGCACAAAGAGACTGTCAGGTCAAATTTATTTGCCAGTGTAGCACGGTTTGTATTGTTTGATTTGACAAGGAACACATAAACAGACAAACTTCTGGGACAAGAAACATTCTGACCTCGTTTAGTCGGCAAATAAGTGGCAATGACTTCTGCCTGATCAGTGAATAACACGTCTGAAAGTAATCTTAGGTTGAATACACTTGTTATGGCTTATACTCGCTATTTGGCTCGAATCCTAAGCCCTGCTCCAATTTTGATCTGACGCACACTCTATCTTATAACGAGGTGAACGTTGTGAGGTTGCATACAATTCTCTATTATTGCAAGTACTCGAGAGACCTTTGAGTTAAGGAGATCGACTCTTCTTACAACGTGTGATTATATGGTTCTAAACAAATTTACGCAACATGCATCTTTACTTTGTTTTAATCACTCTTGACCTACTATTCACTACTTCAGTTGCAAAATTATATATGAACCAAATTCATTGAGAAAATGTAATAATAACGGAGAATTTATTTGAACATATCTGGGATTAGAACATCAAATGTTCAGCTTACACAAGTTTTTATTAAAGACAAAATATATATGAAAAAAGACAAGTAAACCAAAACAATGATCAGATTTATGAACTATCCTTATTCGATCAAAGAAAATGCAACTCTACTTGAAGTCGGAAGTCTCGAATGAATAAACTAAACCTGTGTCTTATCTGCTCAGTATATTTGAAATATAAATAACTGATTTATTAGATATAAGAAGTAAAGTGTGTACCCATGATAAAAAAAATAACTCTGCACTAACAGATACATCCCGCTCTGGTATTAATTTGATAGCCCTTGACTTCCATGCCGCCCGTATGAAGAAAAAAGGAAGAGGAATTATGTAACACATAAAGTTCTGCTCTGAGACAATCCATCCTAACAGAGTTCTTCGCGACTTATCAAAACACGTTTGACAGACGTTAATTATCTGTTTGCATCCAGAGTAAACTGATATTATAAGTGATTGTTTACATAGTGTTAAGCAACTTTGAACTACACAACTGAAACGTTGTGATATGGATACGATCACATGTTTGACTTTTGCTTATTCCGTAAGAGTTCGTTGTAGGTGAAAGGTCAGCTCAGCTTGTGAACTATCACAAGAATTTCTTTTTGTTTTTGATTAGGATTTTTAACGTAGCTTTAACAATGTTGCAGTCATATCGCTACGATGTCTGCAGTGAGGCAGTTTATAGTGATGTCGAGCACTGAGACATCATGCCGCAGACATGTAGCATGATGTCTCACCCAGTCACATTATCCTGACACCAGGCCGACCAGTCCTAACACTAACCTCTTAATGCTGAGCGTCAAGTGAGGCAGCTGTTAGTACCATTTTTGTAAGTCTTTGGTATGACTCGGCCGGGGATCGAACCGACGACCTCTCGCTTCCGGGGCGGACGCTCTAACCACTAGGCCACCGGAGCGGTTCAAGAATTTCTAATGCAAGTCTTAACATAAAAAGAATTAATTTGTTATTAAAAGCCGCATATATATATATATATATATATATATATATATATATATATATATATATATATATATATATATATACGGCATCCTTCCTTCCTATCTATCTATCTATCTATCTATCTATCTATCTATCTATCTATCTATCTATCTATCTTTCTATCTATCTATCTATCTATCTATCTATCTATCTATCTATCTATCTATCTATCTATCTATCTATCTATCTATCTATCTATCTATCTATCTGAATTTATATGTCTGATTTTACCACAGATTTCTACTACTCTTGTACGAACCTCAATTGATTTATTCATCATGTTCTGATCCAGATTGTATGTGGAAAGAATGTTCAAGAATCTCGGGAGAATCAACCTATTATATATCATAGTTGATATTGTGGAATAATATTTCGTTATGAATCTATTCCCCTTGATGATTTACATTCAATACACCAATCTGCCGAAACGTAACGGGGCTAGCTTTATCAATGGCATCGAGCTAAGAAAGAAATGACGATTGAGATACTGATTTTTTTAAAATCAAACCAAGAAGGAAATGACGACTGAGATACTAATTTTTTAAAATCAAACCAAGAAGGAAATGGCGATTAAGATACTAATTTTTAAAATCAAACCAAGAAGGAAATGACGATTGAGATACTAATTTTTTAAAATCAAACCAAGAAGGAAATGACGTTTGAGTGACTGACTTAAATGCATTTTACATATATCGTTAGAGATAATAATAATAATAATAATAATAATAATAATAATAATAATAATAATAATAATAAGTATAATACTAATAATAAGTATAATACTAATACTTAATACTACTACTACTACTACTACTACTACTACTACTGCTAATAATAATAATAATAATAATGATTACGTGGCGCTTTATAACATGTATATTGATATATCTACAAAAATACAACAACAAAAACATGAAATTGGAAAATATAAAAAGAAAATGCTTAACATATTTAAGGTATTAACATTATTAGGAAACATTATAAATCTAGGTGACTTGAGAAAGCGGTAGCGTTAGGTAAATCTAATACGTCGCAGTAAATTCAGTTTTGTCATTGTGTTTATTATTTGGCGCTATCTGACAATAATGCAAGTCAAAAATAGCAATGCTGTTTTTTTTTTGTTGTTGTCAAGGACGTATTAAGAAATAAATTTAGAAAAAAAGTGAAACGCGTCTTGAAATAAATCAAAGTTACTAAAGATTAATTGCCATATCGGAAATATAAGGCAGATCCCATCTATTTATTTTATTTCACAAAATATTTGTTTTTGTTGTTGCAGGTACAACTATGTCGGCATATTTAGGAATTCGTATATTTTCATATGAGGTTATATTTTCTTGAGAAAATAGGAATGACAAATATGAAAATTATTTTGCCAATAAGTTTCTACAATATACATACATACATACATACATACATACATACATACATACATACATACATACATACATACATACATACATACATACATACATACATACATACATATATATATATATATATATATATATATATATATATATATATAACTGTCTGTGTGTGAGTATATATATATATATATATATATATATATATATATATATATATATATATATATATATATATATATATATATATATGAGAGTGTTTCTATATTTGTAAATGGAAACCATGAATCAACATCAGCTGAGGTATTTTGCCCTTCTCGTTTTTTATATTCTTTGTCCTTTCGTAGTTTACTAATATCCCTCGTTCATCTTTATGTCAAACATTTCTCATATATATTACACACACACACACACACACACACACCTCTACATATACACATATATGTATGTGTGTGCGTGTCTGTGTGTGAGAGTTTGAGTGTGTGTGTATGTGTTTGTCTCTTCTGATTTCCATATGATTGCTGTGACTTGAGACTAAATACACTGGAATTAAGCTGCCATAATTTGCTATCTGTAGCCTTTTGGCGATAGAATTACCACTAATCTAAGAGAAATAATAAAGAAGAATGAAATACAACCCGAAACATCTCGCCCTGTGTGTAAAGTGCGGGGAATTCAAATTCCCGACAGATTATAATAATTACAGTGTCAGCTACGATGACCTAAAGGCAGATTGATTGAACATGTTCCGAATTCACCTTCCAACTGCACTACGTATAAATTAATCTCTGACCGTGCTTGTCTCTGAGGGATAACATTTCGACGTTTAGTATTACAACACAGTTTAATAGAAGTTTCCAAATATGAAGAATAGAAATCCCCTAAAGTACACCAAAAACATCGTTAGTCATTATTGTCTCATTGGAAATAGAATCGAAATTAATGTGGCATTAAGGTTCTATAGAACAGGCTATGTACACTAATCGTCTCCGCTTGCGAAGGTCATCAGAACATTTGACTAAAATGCTATCCCTGTAAACAGTACCGGATTACCCGTTAAGCACGCTTAGCACGTGCTTAGGTCAACAGCCAACAAGGGTACCGGACAAAAATCAAAACAATTGTTGATGACAACATTGGATGAATTACATACCACCATTTCGATCTGTATATATCAGTGACTTCATTTGGAATGACCGCACCACTGATATCTTCCCACCTCCTAGAAGCTTCATTTATTAAATGTCAGTACTTTATTCTCAACGCTGCATTTGTTGTTGTTGTTGTTGTTGTTACATGGTTTAACGCCATTTTCAGCACAAGATAGGCTATACATGGCGGCCAGTATTAATGGTGGATGAAGAACTCTGAAAACCCCGGAAAGTACCACCGACCCACGAGAAGCTACAGGCAACGCTGCATTTGTAAATAATTTGAAAATCTACTCTTACAAGGAGTTCATTCAAAGAATGAATTATATTTGATAAAGTCATTGCACTGTACAATCATACCTAGATTTGTGTCGTATTTTTATATTGTCGTAAGATAAGTGATAAAGGCGAAAATTCGTAGATACATTATCTTAGGCATCTGCCGCAACATTACAATAATGCGGTCATTCTGAGTAGAAATTATACAGACTTCCTTGGAGTTCATTTACCTTCACATAATGTTTGCACATAAGAATGAAAACCATTCTAGGCCAAATGGTCTCCATTAATATACTCAAGCCCATTTGTAACATGTTTTGTACGAATCTAAACTGTTAAAGGTCATATTGTTGTTTTTGTTACTTTTCAAAATGTAATATTTCTTCAAGAGAACAAACACTCCGATAATGACGGGGAAAAGTTCCTCTCTTGTTCAGAAACTGATTGGTGCTTATTACGTATGAATGTGAGCTGACAATAGTACAATGGAACCAAGAGGACACATAACTGACAGCTCGAACTTATAGCATTCGCTACTCTATAATTACTCACCATGTTCCTACAAACATTATGACAAATAATGGCAAACAATGCTAACGTTGACGCGAGCTCTTACAATGATTCGGACAATCAATGAAATAATTTCTGTGTTGATGAAAGTTCTAAGAAGCGTTCTGACGAAAATAAACCGTGATGTTAACATTGACGCAACCTATTGTGAAACACAATAACGTGCATTGACAGCGTTTGACACAAACTGCTTAATCATTTTCCTTTCCAACTTATACTTTGTTTCTTCAACAGTAACACTCGTAAATTAATGAGTGCAGATGCAAGATGTACGTACAACAACAATTATATTCAACAATATATTTTCAGCGATAGATTTGCCTACAACTCACATGATGACATACACGTTACTATCTGCTCACTGTTCTTCCTTTCAATATTTAAACCATTTTAAGACTTTACCAATATTTAGAAAACCGTTTCCATTGTTATATTGTATCAGTCAATGGAGATCAGCGTTTGTAATTGCTTTGACTCTGTTCTGTTTCATTCCATATTGTACTAGGACTCGCAGCTTTATATTCATAAAGTCCTACAGAAAATAGAAACAAAGATTAAGTAGAGAATTCCCACATTTTTAAGACACGCATAGGGGAAAGGGTATCATTAAATCTAATCTTGGCCGGAGGGAGTAGTTAAGGTCGTATTTACGTATACGCATTCGTTAATGCGACGCTTAGAAAGGGTCTTGCGTTAATTATTTTGACTTACCAGGTTTGCCTCGACTTTAAAAGACGGCAAAACCGCAAGACATACCGTCATCGGCTTAGCGTTGACTGATTGATGTATCAAATGATGAGTGGGTAGTCATTTTTTCTGCGTTCATAACAGAAATACACCTGAACATCTGCAGGAAATTAGGTTGCATTCTACTTTGCATTCACGGGTACACGTTAATGCTGCTGATACGTATTAGACACAAACACTACTTGAATTAGGCTGCACCTTTCACCCAGAATGTAGTGGGCTTTTGTTTGGAATCAGCTCAAAATGTATCAAACTACAAAATGTTTAATTTACCGATTATCTGGTCGCCTACTTTTTTTTTCTTGCGAGAAAATCTTGATTGAATTCAAATATTTGCCTTCGTCAAACAGGCCATGCGGTTTTCACATGTACTATACTCTGTGGACTAGTCATAATATTACTCCTCAGCCAAATTTGACCATATGGACATTTCTTTCTCTTATCAACAATACAATCGTAGCCAATTTACATTTGCAGGTCATACAGTAGGGCACAGCCACGTGTCATATACTGTAAAAGCTATAATTGTGATATAATTGCGTTAGTCTCATTTGATTCTTATAGACAGACACATCAGGAACGAAGATTGATAATTAGATGGAAATCATAGAAGTGTTGCTCGTCGACGTCTTTCACTGGCCAGGTTTTTTTTCTCTGGTGAGATACATCATTTTGTGTTTTGTTACAGCATCATTAAATAACACACTGCCTGAGGAAGTTATTCTGGCTCTTGGTACTGAAAACACTAAATTTAATAGTCTCCATCTTAGATGAGAAACGAAAACGCACACTTCTTGAGATCACACCGGGCTATATGTGTCTACCAGAAACGTCACATGATAATATCAAAGAAATGATATCACAGATATACAAAATAATGGCAAAAAGGTTGACCCCCGACGTTACAACATAATACAAATATTAGACACAATAATGTTGGCATTTCCACCATATTTGTGTTTGCTTTTTGTTCATGGGGAATTAAAAGAAAAGTTATTACTGCGAAATTTTGACAAATACATTCGGCTCACTGACAAGCAAGCATATCACTGTTTATAGCATATCATTATTGATAGCATATCACAATTGATAGCATATCACAATTGATAGCATATCACAATTGATAGCATATCACAATTGATAGCATATCACTGTTTATAGCATATCATTATTGATAGCATATCACAATTGATAGCATATCACTGTTGATAGCATATTTTTGTTGATAGTATATCATTACTGATAGCATATCACTGTTGATCGAATATCACTGATTTATAGAAAATCATTGTTTATAGCATATCACTGATATTTAGCATATCACTGTTTATAGCATATCATTATTGATAGCATATCACAATTGATAGCATATCACTGTTTATAGCATATCATTATTGATAGCATATCACAATTGATAGCATATCACAATTGATAGCATATCACTGTTTATAGCATATCATTATTGATAGCATATCACAATTGATAGCATATCACAATTGATAGCATATCACTGTTGATAGCATATTTTTGTTGATAGTATATCATTACTGATAGCATATCACTGTTGATCGAATATCACTGATTTATAGAAAATCATTGTTTATAGCATATCACTGATTTATAGAAAATCACTGTTTATAGCATATCACTGATTTATAGAAAATCATTGTTTATAGCATATCACTGGTTTAGAGAAAATCACTGTTTATAGCATCTCACTGTTGATTTCATATCACTGATTTATAGCATATCATTATTGTTAGCATATCACTGCTTATAGTATATTACTGATTTATTGAAAATCATTGTTTATAGCATATCACTGATTTATAGAAATCACTGTTTATAGCATCTCACTGTTGATAGCATATCACTGTTAATAGCATATCACAGATTTATAGAAAGTAACTGTTTGTATCATATCATTGATTAATATCATATCATATCGCCTTTTATAGCATAAGACTATATATTATAACTGATTTATCGCATATCACTGATTACATCATATCACTAAGCATCTCACTATTGTATCATATCACTGATATATAGTATGCCAAAGAGTTGTACCATATCACTGATATATAGTATGTCAAAGAGTTGTACCATATCACTGATATATAGTATGTCAAAGAGTTGTACCATATCACTGATATATAGTATGTCAAAGAGTTGTACCATATCACTGATATATAGTATGTCAAAGAGTTGTACCATATCACTGATATATAGTATGTCAAAGAGTTGTACCATATCACTGATATATAGTATGTCAAAGAGTTGTACCATATCACTGATATATAGTATGTCAAAGAGTTGTACCATATCACTGATATATAGTATGTCAAAGAGTTGTACCATATCACTGATATATAGTATATCAAAGAGTTGTACCATATCACTGTTTCTAACATATCATTGATTTAAAACCGTACCAATGTTATTCATTACATGTATTTGTAAATTATTAGGATATAACACTGGTCTGCAACCAAAATATAGTCAACCTTTACTACATCAGGGTCACTGACAACGAAAATGATGCTTAAAATTGTTGACTGGCTCTAGTGTTAAAGACACGATACTGGGCAGTATATATGACCCTTGACTTGATAATGGCAGAGGATAAATGAGTTATAAAGGCAGATATTCAAATTTAAAGCACAAATGAAGAACATGCATCTTTGACTGGATCTATGAAACTGGGCATTCATGATATGAACTGCATCACGTTATTCCTAGAAGTCAAGTATGATGCAATAATAACTAAGCTTACATCACTCTGCTGAACAAATTGCCCTATATCAGCTCTAGAAATCGTACAGGGTTGAGCTCTCTTATTTGTCAGTTTTTGATTTTGCAAAGGGCATAACTGTACTGTGAATTATTCAATGTCACATGACCCATGTTTTCTACCATCCTTCTTCTCTGAACCACACATCATAACACAAGGTGAAATGAATGACCTTTTTAGGGATTGAACTATCCAAGAGTAAGGCAAAGCTGTCGGGCTCCGGACTACAGCAGTGGAATCTCCCGGCAGGTAATGTTAGTGTTTCCGTGTTCCGTGACCATCACAAGGACTTTGTCTCATTTTTCTTCATGGAAGGTGATCTTGAAGCCTGCAAAAACATCGATGGTGTGATGGCAGCCTGCAACATCGTTCGTGATCCAGATGTGTGATTCATTGATTGATCTAAGACAAGTCTTAAATCTGTTTTGCTACATAATGGAAACGTTTAGCCATCACTTGTTGGTCATGCAGTTCATATGGAGGAAACCTATGAAAACATAAAACAACTTTTGAGATGCATAAACTATGACCACCATCAGTTACAGCTTTGGGGCAATTGGAAGATTATTGCTCTCTTGCTTAGTCTGCAGACTGGATACACAAAGCACTGCTGTTTTTTTCTGCGAATGGGATAGTAGTACCAGAAATTCCCAATACATCAAGAGAGATTGGCCACTCAGACATATATTGGAGCATGGGAGGAAACATGTTCAGCATCCATCACTTCTTGAATCAAGGAACAGTTTGTTACCATTCTTGCACATCAAGCTTTTGTCAAGGCCATGGACAACACACAAGCATATTTCGATAACACCCTTGTAAAATGTCCAAGGTTAAGTGAAACTAAGATAAAGGAATGTGTCTTTGTGGAGGAAAGATTCGTGAACTTCTTCCAGATGATTCATTTGAACCTACACTGCACAGAAAAGAAACTATAGCTTTCCAGTTAGTGGCAACACATTTCTCAGAACGAACATGGCATACAACTACAAGGTATTGGTTTAAAACGTATGCATGGCACACAAAGGCCATGGTTGCATCATGTCACTCAAGATACATCTTTTGCATTATCATCTGGATTGTATCATCTGGATTGTATCATCTGGATTGTATTTCCACCGAACGTAGGAAGATACGTACCGTCATCATTTACAAATTTTGTTCTCCGATGTAGTAGTGGAAGTAGAAGCAGTAATAGTATAAGAGGCGGTGATAGTGATAGTCACTGTAGTAGTTTTGGTATAGGTGTCCGCTTATAATAACTTAAGATCCCAATGTCGTTGCGTAGTTTTTCCTGTTTCTTCTTTTTCTTTTTCACCACCATCATCATCATCATCGTCATCTTCTTCTTCTTCTTCTTCTTCTTCTTCTTCTTCTTCTTCTTCTTCTTCTTCTTCATCTTCTTCTTCTTCTTCTTCTTCTTCTTCTTCTTCTTCTTATTATTATTATTATTATTATCATTATTATCAATATTGATAGTGGTAATAGCCATAATAGTAGTAGCAATAGTAGTACTGACAGCATCTTTGTTTCACCATTAATCATGATGATGATGATGATGAACATCATCATCTGTTTTGAGGATGATTTCATATGTGTCAGTGAAGGTATAACTTAAACGAAAAAAATCCTTGAAGTCTCATTCTAGTAAATGTAATTATTTAATATACGTTTGTCAAACAGCTTCTTCCATTCCTCTCGATTTTCCGTCATTCCCAGTTATATATATATATATATATATATATATATATATATATATATATATATATATATATATATATATATATATATATATATATATATATATATATATATATATATGTGTGTGTGTGTGTGTGTGTGTGTGTGTGTGTGTGTGTGAATTCATGAGGATATGAAGTCACGAAACTGTTAAAAACATAACAGAACATTCTTTGCTCCACAAAAGAGGACTTGGCCTTCAAAATGTAAATGCTGATTTCAAGAAAGGTTATTTTGAGTAGTTAGGTAGTTAGTAAACTTGCGGACAATTCAAGTGAACCAGCAAAATAGTAGACGCAAAGATTCCCATTTATGTGAGATGATTCAAAATATATGCTGACCGATGCTGATTCTTTAGATTTTTACCATGTAAAGGAGAGCATTGCCATTCGAACAGTCAGTCCTTAGCAATCGTCTGAAATGTACTTGAAGAGTATTCATTCTTTTGCATTGTATACACTAAGTAGTTTAATTAGGTCACGAAATGTTGTCTTCTTATTTTAATAACACTGTTGGCTAGGCTGTCGTGCGAATTGTGACACCCACAAGACGGTTTCATTTTCGCTACTTTTGTAGATATATATTATATTCATTTTAATGAAACAATTCAAGCTTATTTATTTAAAAACTGACAAAATACATAAACGAAGAATAATGTGTTTTACACCATTTGATTTGGAGACAAAGCAAGACACTAACAGGGCAACATCAGAAGGAAAAGAAATAAAACCTACAAAGAGTTTATTGTTGATGGAGAAAACATGGTTTGCTAGTGAGGTGAACGCAGCCGAGGTAAATAATGATCGCATACTGTTCAGACAAAAACATGTTTGCCTCGAATAAAATATACGAAAGGAATGACAGCCATATAATTATGTAATACCATTTTCACCGTGCATATGTCTACGTAAAGAAGGACTTCCGAATGTTTATCTAACAACACGTCCGCCCCTCATAGATCTAAGTAAAGACTGACAGCCTAATGGTCGAATAACAACACTTTCCAATAGAATAACTATAAGAAATGTAAGGACTGGCTTTTAAATAATCGTGATAAATATTCCTTTGAGTGGTTTATTAAATTGACTGCTGATTATAAACCGTCTGGTATTAGATCACAAACATCGGGTTCAAGCTTGAACCTGTGGGATTCTGGTACATCACAATTGTCTTACAAATTTGTCAGCTATGAAAAGCATGCAAAATAAATCCGTCATATTAATGTGTTGCCATATCTAGAAATTTCTAATGTTGATACGTCTAGTATCAATAAATCACAGACAATTTCGAAAAACATCGTAAACTATCAGCGAAATTATAGCTATACGTTTCCACGATGATGACAGTTTTTATTCTTAATGTTACGTTTTCTATCGCAATTGTGAAGATCTCCATATACTTTTGCATGATATATGATGTAATTTACAACAAAAGGCGCCATCAGGGAAAAAAAATTTAAGAGACCTTCTAAATGTAGATCTAAAGATTGTGCACGAAGGTTAGTTATTCATCTCACACAAGTCAGATAAAACATGAAAGATCTTTTTTTGTCTTGACGGAACCAAAAGCTGTATGACAGTAATCGTACCTTGAAATATTTTAAATTTAAACTCGAGCCATGCAGGAATTTAAATCCGTATAAAACTTTGTCTTTGAAGGCAGTAACAATTTTTCATACTTCCTATTAACTTACTACCTAATATCTGCAAAGGTGCTTTGGTTTTCTCTGACATACCGATAGACTTTGTTCCACTTCAAGTTTTATTTAGGCAATTTGTCATTGGTGGAAGGTTTGTTTTCAATAATTTATTCTGAACATTAAACCACGTAAAGGGAAGATGTTTCTCTTTTATACCAAGCAGCGAATAAAGACGAATCTGATAATATCCGACCTCAGTTTAAAGAATTCCTACAATGTTAAAGTAAGGACAATACGGATTGGCTTTGCGGATAATTTACAGGTTTAGGAGCATTATTCTTTTAATCCAGAATTAAATCCCTGCTTGAACTCGCCCCACCAGTGCGTATCGTGGTGTCAAACTACTGTAAACTGTATTGCATAAACAAATAGAAATGGTATCAGGGACATAACAAAGAACGTGTACAATGATAATTTATTAATATACCGATTTTAAATTTGGGCCAAGTTCTTAATATGGTGTAAGCTGAAACATTAGAAACATTTCAAGTAAATATTAAGCTTTGAGAATGGGAACATCAGTATTGTGACACGAAATATATTTTAAAAAATTGACAGAGCACTGCATTAAATATTGTTTTACATCAAAAATTAATAAGCGTCTGAACGAGAATAAAATTCATTTTCTCAATTGATTAGAATGACCGGGTTATAACTTTCGTCAGTGCATTACAATCCAGAATTTCTGTATTCCAGCTTGGTTTTTGTCTTACATGTGATGTGTATAATTTCAAGAAATGATCACCGTGGAAGCATAATTTGACTGCGACAATAATAAAAATCTAAACTTTTTTAATGATAAAAACTAAAGCACGATTTTGACGGGGGAATACGTTTTGATGATTTATATATTACACTTATAAGATTAAATCTTGTAAAATGTTTTTCAAGTGGTTTGTCCTAAATTATATTAGTGTAATGTTGGACATTAATATAAAATCTAATGGCAAGTCAGAATTTTTGTTTTCAAGAGTATCCACTAATTTTTCTAGCATTAAGTAAGCGAGTTTCTGAGTATATAACCGTTCTATGAAAGATAGTAAATAACTGTATGACTCTTGATATTCAGAAAATAATACTATTTGTAAAACTTCAGTGATATTAATCAACACATATGTCGCGTTGCAAAAAGTTGATGGTAATTACAGTTAATAATAATAATAATAATAATAATAATAATAATAATAATAATAATAATAATAATAATAATAATACTAAGAGAAGAAGAATAATAATAAGAAGAAAATACTTTATTTAATAAGATTAACTCGGTTATTAGCAAAACAGAACTAATCTACCACATTATGCAAGACATCATATATCCATGGCGAAAAGCTGACATTCTTGAAGAGTCTTTGATTTATTTAGGATATTATTCCATAAAATGGCCACATAATATTGAAAACGGTTATTAAATAATTCTATCTTTGATTTTAGATATAGTAATTGTTTGGTTGTCAATTATATGGGGTGATGCTGGTTTCTCTGCTTCCAAAATTGTTTCTCTAGTAAACGGAGACGGATATGAGAGAAACAGTATACAACACTTTGGCTTTCCGAAGGTGAAGGTGTTTTTGATAAGGTATGATATTTAAAGTATTAATTGGCAGGGCCGCAGAGAGCGGCCACGGGACCTGCGGTAAGAAACACCTCTAGATCTCGTTCAAACAACATTTTCTCTTATGAAATTAAAAGATGTTGTTCGGTCCAGGCCCCCTTTGTGGGATTTATATCCGCTTGCCCCCCTCCCACCCACCCCTTGTCGGTCATGTTCATTGTCCCAGTATTGTTACCATGTTGCTCGACCAGTTTCATTGCATAGGCTCATCACAGGAGCCGAAATATGTTTCTAATAAAATCATCAGAAGTATTTCTCTCTCTGATGTCACAAATGATTCTGTTTACATTATAATGAGACATACAATCAGATAACGGTAAATTATGGTAAACGAGAATATAAGAACATTAGCTCTTAAAAACCACTTTTACTTTTTAATTATAATAGAAAAGGCTCAAGCCATTATCTATGTATCTTTAATTCTGCTCTGCTCTGCTGTATTGTTATTATTGAAAGCTTTATCTGTTAATGATTATATTCAAATATTTCCTTTTAAATTAAAGATGTGCATACATATTTGAGCTTGCCAAATTAAAACTATATTTGTCATAAAAAAAAAAAACACAACAAATATAAACTATTTCCTATATATGTGCCTCTGGGGGAGATAGTTCCATACTAAGATGACATTTATTTCTCAATACTGTTTAATCGAATAACTTCAAAGAAAACCGCGCAGAATTTATTTCAGTAGTAATAATAACATCATTAATCTAGCACACTAGGTGCGGGAATTTATTACAAGATAAACATCTCCAGTTTTATTTATCATGTTCACTCCAACTGTTACGGTCGCAGATGATTATGGGTAGCTAATACACGTTTAGCATTACATACATCAAAAACTATGAGTACCTGCTAAGATTTATGATTATCAAGACAGCACCATTATATTGGTTTCAAGTCACTAATCAGAGGACGAAATATTATGATCTCCTTTGTCTATCTGCAATGGATTAATCATTACCCGCGTCTGAAGCCCATCATAAAACAATCTCTTGAATAAGCAGTAGTGATATTAAATAAACGGCGAATGTGAATAAACACTGATTTTGCGGTAGAAGAGATAATGTCACCTATTAACTGAACCAACTTATTTGCAGAATGGTTTAGATTAACCATTTATCAATGAAAAAGCAGAATTGCTATTTTCCCGTCTGTAATTTAAACCTTGCGTATAAAAACGTTGCATTTTATCATCAAATATATAGACACGGTGTCTTTTTATCTGTTGGTTAATTGTAAGACAAGGAAGAAATAATTGCATACAACACCCTAAGTGAAATGAGGAAAAGTATGAATATTCAAAAAAATAAATAATTAAAAAATCATTTTATGGGAAAATAACCATTTCAAAAGGGATGAAAGACCTTTTTGACGAGCTACATGTAATGATTTTATAGTATTGAGTTTCGTAAATTAAGATATTACTGCGAGATGGAAATAAAAGACAAAAGTGCCACTTCAACGTCGCATAATTATTGTCTTGTTCAACGATTTCATTTTATTCACTGGTCATAATATAATTAAACCATTGGTCATTCGCAATATTTTTGATTGATATTTCGTATGCTAACATAAATAGCCAAGAAAAAATGAATATTATATTTCTGAATTTACGTTTAGCAATAAATTTTATACGGCCACAGTTTGTTTGGGTGTTTTTGGTTAATCGAAATACTTATATCTAATATTTTACAACACATGCAACATTTCAAATTGAGGCTTGCAGTATAGGTGCGCGGTATTACTAGTATACAGATTTTACTGCGGTATTTGGCTCCGGTGGTACTTACAAGAGTTTCCATAAGTAATGAATGTACAGATATTCCCGAGGAATCATGTGACAAATTTAATATTAACAGCGTGCTTTTATTATTCGTGACAAAATGCTTTCAAAAATGATCTTTTTCTATGAAACGGTTACAAATATAATTATATTTATGGTATTTTAATCACACGCTTGACACGTGCCACGTGTGCCATAGCATTGAATCTTCTGAAACATACTCTGGCTAAATCCAGCTTTAGGAAACATTTCTGATTATAAAAAGACCAAAAACAAAACAAGCAATAAAATCAAAAGTACAGGTCATGTTTTATTTATTTACTATCGTACTGGAATGTGCGAAGTTCATATCCTTTCTAAGACAGCAAATCAGCCAACTTTTTCTGTTTGCATTTACGTAATTTCTGATATCCACTAAATAATTTGGAAAAGACATTAATTGTGCTATTTTAAACAAGTATGTATTATAAGCCTCTCGAAGACATTACCACGCAAAACGAGGGTCCAGAAATAATTTAAATAGAAACGGATAATCACACTAAGACGCAGTAATAAAGTAATTATGCAGGATGTGATAGAGAGAAATTCCTACTATTAGTTGAATATCTCCCAAAACAATAAAATTTAAAAAATGTTGTTCTTAATTGGAGAAACCCCAATTACTGCATTAATATGCCAAGTCATCACTTATTAAACTAATTTAAAATTGAAAAAGAAAGTTCTGTTTTTTAAGTGTAAATATTTTCGCAGTCTGGATTTTCAAGATAATGCCATAACACACAAAAACACGTACAGTCTGTTGCTTTAATAAACATAGTTTTCTTTCATTAAATTACAGAAAAGTTGACTTCAGATAATTATTCATAGCCTGGTTGAAAATCAAACTGATGGTTTTCTCTATGTGACTCAATGTTTTTAAAATTTATTGTCAACTATTATGTAAAGTCGCAGTTATTACCTCTGATACGTCACTATTGCAATTCAGCCGAGAAAGGCTGCTGACGCAGGAGCTGTGCCGTCGATAAGACATTTTGAACTCAGAACTAAAATATCGTAAACCAGTCAACATACCAAATATAATTATGTAATTTGAACATCAATGGTCTTTTCCGTCAAGCAGAGAAAGAAACTCGAATGTAATGTGTCGCCTATGAGAACTTGAATCTGAACTACTTTCGTTCAAATCAAACAACATGGCGGCGGTAGGCGACAGGGTCACAGTCTGAACACTTTTCGCCTTTACTCTTTTAACATATGAAGTGTATTGCACAACTATTATTTCACAATCTGAATGAATGAGCGTTGTTTGATAGGTTGACAATGTGCATAATGTTGACTTGATTTGTCGGAATGGATTTCACTTCTAGACTTGATCCATTGAACTTAAACCTCACTGACTTTGTTTTTCTCGTATTTTGACCAAGAAGTAATTTACATCAAAACGTTGCAGATGAATCGGAGTCACTGTGTGTGTGTGTGTGTGTGTGTGTGTGTGTGTGTGTGTGTGTGATTAGAATTTTTAACGTAGCTTTGACAATTTGTCAGTCAAATCGCTACGATGTCTGCAGTGAGGCTGTTTATAGTGGTGTCTAGCACTGGGGCATCATGCCACAGACATGTATCATGCATGCTGTCTCACCCAGGCACATTATCCTGACACCAGGCCGACCATTGCTAACACTAACCTCTTAATGCTGAGTGCCAAGCGAGGCAGCAGTTAGTACCATTTTTGTAAGTCTTTGGTATGACTCGACCGGGGATCGAACCCACAAATTCCCGCTCCCGCTTCAGCCGGGAATGGAGTCACGGTGAAGAGAGGATAAAAATCTAAACCCCAATACACATTAAAGCAACTGAACCCCCAGCGTAAACGATGTTAATGATGTTATAAAGCCAACAATAATGCACGGGCATATGTGGTTTCTAAGAATCACCATATTTTCTTCTAAAATGCCTGGTAAATACATTTCTTACTACGGAGAAACCCATATTATATTTTAAGTACGTGTTACTGTAGCTATGATCATTCAAGCATATTAATTGTAGCGATGATCATTCAAGCATATTAATTTGTAGCAATGATCATTCAAGCGTATTAATTTGTAGCGATGATCATTCAAGCATATTAATTGTAGCGATGATCGTTCAAGCATATTAATAGAATGGAATGCTTATTTTGACTTTATGGCATAAATATGAAATTAAGGCACATATGGCGGCAGTAGCAGGTTCATGGTAATACGCGAAACAGAAACCCCAAGAGACATCTTTGGCGCCGCACCAAACTGTGAAATAGACACCTTCTTTGTTTAATGGACACGTTGGGTCAACATTGACACGAACCTTTCTATCAATGACGTATTTCAATGAAATTCTTCAGTAACGCGATAATGCAAGTCAATGTTCTGACACCGTTGTCTGATTTCCAGTGTTATGGGTTGCTTTTATAATATAAGTTTAGCGACTCTCTTTTCCAATGGGTTTCGTCAAGAATTAATGAGAAGAAAAAATGCAAACCCGAGGAAAGCTGGAATTGTGTCCTCGCCTTTGGAGCGAACTTTCAAGCCGTGTTAATGGACAAGCCTTGTCGTAATTCGATTTTCCAAACCGAGATAGTTATTATGCTCAAATGTTTTATAGGTGTTCTCATGCGAGGAACAAACGATACTTTTGTTGTTCACACATTAAAGTCATATGACATGATGAAGATCGCTGCATCCCTTCTTCTAACTTAGACTATTCGATATAGTCAACGATCATATTGTAAATTGTGTTTGCTTGAGATAAATTGTGTTTGTGCTTAAGCAATATCATTATATACTCTTCAAGACCAATACAAATGTTTAGACTAGATTTTTGCCTCAACATGAATGACTTAACATAGTTTTGCTTAAGTCTATGCTTGAGCTAGTGTTTCAATTTGTTAAATTTACACACACACACACACACACACACACATATATATATATATATATATATATATATATATATATATATATATATATATATATATATATATGTGTGTGTATGTGTGTGTGTGTGTGTGTGTATGTATGTATGTATGTATGTATGTATGTATGTATGTATGTATGTATGTATGTATGTGTGTGTGTGTGTGTGTGTGTTTGTGTGTCTGTACGTACGTACGTACGTATGTATATATGTATGTATGTATGTATGTATGTATGTATGTATGTATGTATGTATGTATGTATGTATGTATGTATGTATGTATGTATGTATGTATGTATGTTACGGATCCGAACTTGATGCATGTGAAGGGGCCCCGAGTGGCCGAGTGGTCTAAAGCGCTCTCCGTTACGGATCACTGCCGTCACCTCTGTCTGCTTGAGTTCGAGCCACAGATACGGCAAATGGGGGTATGTGAGAAAGTTTGCCAGTAGCTTCTCGTGGGTAAGTGGTTCTTTCCGGGGGTTATCCCGAGTTCATCCTCCACAGTTAATACTGGCCGCCGTGTATAGCCTATCGTGTGCTGCAAAATGGCGTTAAACCCACCAACAACAATAACAACAACATCATGCATGTGAATTCTGATTTTAACATGGGAGAAATATATATGCATATACATTCTATAGATCTTGATGCATGATTGATTATTTCTCCGAACAATCCAAATTTATATCCAGGATAAATTTTCGGCTTGACTGTTGTTTAATTATGTGTCGGGAAGGCGCCTAATTAGCACACCTACAATATAGTTTCAAGGAAAACAGTTTGACAGCGAACATAGCTTTTTTATTTCTTGCGGAGTTCTCTTGAACGATTTAAATATTTCTAAACCTATGCAAATCAAGTATTTCTTCTGAATTTTGTACAACTGTCTGCTTTTGAGGATTATGCACATAACTGTCGTTTGTCTGTGAGGAAAATCAATCGGTTTAATTTTGTGTGGAATTTCCATTACGGAATATCAATCCGGATTAATCGGTGCTAGAACATTGGGATTTTGTATAATGTTAAAGAGCGATGATTAAGCGGGGAATACATACTTACGTTACAAGGCTTTTGAAGTCCGGAAGAAAAGGAAAACAGTGAGACAAAATAAAAGAACTGTATCTAAGAGAAATTAAATTAGATTATAATTGCAATTATCGGAGTTTGATGGTGTATTTTCCTTTTTATCGTTGTTTTACACAACTTGCGTAGTGCCCTTTGGACGTTACATACTGCGTGAAGTGGCAATTAACTGTTTAGTCTATGATACATGCAGATAAAAACAATACGATTCAATGTTCATGGAAAATGGCCGAATAGCAGTGAATTTGTGAGATATGTAGTGTCTGCTGGCCAGGTGACATACATTAAACCTGAATATCTGAGAATTTTGAAGTGCGCCTTTTAATGATATAATACATCACACCTTTGCAGTATTGGTCTGCTGACCTAGGTATTGGCACCAACCGACTTTCATTAATACACTAAGTGGACATAACAAGTGAAAGGCAATATTATGTCATGGTGTCTGGTATATCGCTTGCGAAACTTCCAGGTGAAATTTTCTTTGTAAGATTTATTGATAGGTTTGTAAAACAAGAAAAAGCAAAGGAAACAAAGGAGAGACCATTATTACCAAGATAAGAGGCAAAGATCTTTAGTCAGTTTTGCACTCTTTACGAAAACAGTATCGAAAGCACATTAGTAAGAATGAAAATCACACCAATGCATTATCTACCCCTATATACTTTTACAAGGATTACATACACAGATACACCCACATACATCCCCACACCCCCCACACTATTACTGTGTGTCGTAATGACGTTTTTAAATTGTGGAATAATAATTAACGTCTTATCCTTTTGTTTTCTTAAAGTCATCTTTGCCCAATCAGAGTTTAAAACTTTCTAAGTTGACTCTTGAGATTTAAACTATTTCCTTCTAATTAGTAACATTGTAACTAATAAAATAATCATCATCACTAGGAATTCCAGGTTGACTCTCGTCTCAAATGGATCACTGAATTTGTAAAGTATCATACATGTTGTTCCTCATTATACCAAATGTTACTATCCCACATGTAATTTGGATAATAATCCAGAGTAAATAAATGAACCATTAGTACCATAATAGTAGCTTAGACATTAGTACAAGATATAGGGCAACGTCTTCTGTACCATATAACTTTCCTAGTTTTGCCTTTTCTGTCACACGTTCATAGAGAGGAACCGTTCACGGCGAATACTGTTGCGAACTTACCCTAAGACAACAAGAATCGATGTTGTCTTTTAAAGCTTTATGTAGATATAATAGATATATGTCTATGGAAGAGGTAGCTGCTGCATAAAATAGAGGGATACGTGTTATTCATAACGCTATGGAAAATACATGACCAGGCTAGACGTGTTCGTTAAGATATCAAATGCATGATTAGTGTAGGGCAATTACAGGTTAATTACAGGTTAATGAGTCTTTTCAATTTCTGAACCACCAGCGACAAACAGGTGAGAAACATTTCAGCGAATGGTAAAGATCTTTATCCAACCATTCGTCGATACAGTGATGCTGTTGATAATGGAATGTTTACCATGATAACTCGCAAAAGGATTCTATCCCCAAAGGTACATTAACCACTGGGATAAGTTATTTTAGACCACTGAGCTACAACACAAATTGGCGCAAATATCGTAATATGCGCACATTTGAAATGATACTTCTATTAGAACCATGTTCGTGCAGTTGTACAGGATGGATGGCTAGATAGATAGATAGATAGATAGATAGATAGATAGATAGATAGATAGATAGATAGATAGATAGATAGATAGATAGATAGATAGATAGATAGATAAATGGATGGATGGATGGATGGATGGATGGATGGATGGATGGATGGATGGATGGATGGATAGATAGATAGATAGATAGATAGATAGATAGATAGATAGATAGATAGATAGATAGATAGATAGATATGTGATATGTTTTTATCCAAGCACGCATGCAGCATGGTAGATAGATATTATAAATTATTGAGCCAGAGAATAGAATGATGTTTCTTGTTCCTGGCTTGGCTAAACCTATTCCACAAAATATCATAAAGGCTGTCGCATTATTGACAGGACATTAGTTTGCAACATCGTTTTGTTCTTCTGAAACAGTAGATATTCCAATTGTGAAAATATTCCCAAAATGTTTGTGCTTTTGTAAAATTCACACTCTTTGATAAGACTCATGGATGAGATATTATTTATTACGGATAGTTTAATAAGGTTATTCTTGGCATACGTGTGAAGACAAATCTGTCATGGCTACTTCAAAACATGAATAAAACGTCTTTTTTCTCTAATTAATATCAATTAAGTGAATATAGCTGTTATAATCCCCTTGTTCCGTCTGCGTCGGTAAAGCACCAAATGCGGGGCCACGTTACTGGGTAATAAAACTTGTATATTTCATTAGAAGAAAAACAAATTAAAAAATGTTGTATTGATCATGTATACAAACGAATATTATCAATTGCAATCAGATATTAAGCTTCTCAACATCAAATTTCTTAATTGACCATCATCATCTAGTTGTTAAGAATTGGCCTTAATTGTTAATTCATTTTATATGGTGTAAAGACCTCAGATTTACGAATTGACAGTCCCAGTCTGTGTTGGTGTTTGTGTCAAGTGTTGTTCTGACTTCGTGTACCATCTGGGCAGTTTCTGGGACTTTGTCTCACAGTTACACCTGGTTAAATCCTTGCTAACGTAAGTAATCTGGTCCAGTGTTGGTCATGAGATTAGAAAATGAAGTAGATTTCCAAGTTTTAAGTGAGTGACGGTTTTGGAGGGGATAATTAGTTTAAACTTTAAATTTCGGATCAATTTTTGTTCCGGTATTCGGGGTGTAGTGCTTTCGGTATACTAGAGAAAAGAAAATGTCTTGATGAAATTCCGGAAGAATGAGGTTTCGATTTTGAGAATTTTCACTATGTATAGTTCAAATTTCACAAGATTTCATGACGTTATCATTGACAATGAAATTAAAATTGTCAATGGGCAAGATGTGTACCCTTGAGTACACTTAATATAATTTTTGTCAAATTTGATTCGCATCGGTAAATGGCAACGATCGTAGAATTTTGAATACTCCCCTGATTCCCTGTTAATTAAATGTTGCTGCTGATGATGGAATCGAGTATCATGGATTACTCTCTTGGGAATCAGATATTGTTTTGAAATCATGAACTGTCACACCCCTTATGTCATTTCTGAGTAAGGGCATGACACTATTGAGTATGTTGTTCATTAACTGTGATTAATACAGAACGCCTTACAGTGTGTTACAGGATCCTAATAGCTTAAGATTGCACCAATTTTCATTAGTTTGATTTATAAAGTATATGTTATCGCAATAAATTGTGTCTTGAGTAGGCTTCATTTATTTTCAATTTTCCTCTCTTGGGCCAATTGGGAAATCAGCAGTGGAATTTGTAATACCTTTAGATTGCTGAATATCCTCAAAATTGAAACGACGTTTCTTGCTGTCTTCAGTTCTTTTTGTTATCACCGTATTATGAGCTTATTTCACGAACATAGATGAAATGAAGCAGAAATAAAGACCGCAACTGCTGACTCTTAAAGCATGTTACTAACTGTTAGCATTTTACTTCATATCCTTTATCACTATTACTAATGATGTCTTAAGCAGGTTTTTTTGTTTGTATTAAAGGTGAAGCGTTTGGTTTCACAGTAAGAATTTCGACTTAATGCAATCACCCATCGTTGATCGTGGTTGATAATGTATCTACGGTTAGATCCCAGATATTTCGTGAAGACGATGTATACTTACTAATTTTGCAAGTCAAGAGTCTAAGTTCGATTCTTTGCAAGAAAAGTTGAATCTAATACAGCATGATAGCCTATCGACTTGATTTTTTTTTAAAGAAGTCAATAATGTCTGATGTGTGTTATAGCCTTGCGTTTCTTTTGCATTACAATTATACCAAAGGTGAAAATATGGATAATATAATAGTTATTAATTTCTGTGTCAGCGATTATTTCCCTATATTGGAAACTTCACATTTATCGAATGCAATTCTATGACCAATACACTTTAGAATGGTCAGTAACTTCGCTTTCTCAAATGTGTCATAGCTTTTGGTCCGGAGTATCAAAACTGCAGGAGCGAGATGGTTGAACTTGCAAGGCAAATGCATGAAATCAGTCAGCCATTACGGATCCATGTAAGTATATAGTAATAAAATAGTTACAGTCTGAACATGGAATATTATACAAATTTTCAGTGACAAGGTTATAACAGCAATTTTTATGTATTAACTACATGACTTTGACCATCCTGTTGTGTGTGTGTGTGTGTGTGTGTGTGTGTGTGTGTGTGTGTGTGTGTGTGAGAGAGAGAGAGAGAGAGAGAGAGAATTGCATGGGGTATAGTAATGTTAATTCAAGCAAAATATTAACTTAGATCAAGTGTAAATATATTATTAATATATGGTTTTGTTTTAATAAGCTTTTGATGGTTGTTAATTTCTATTCCACGTATTTCCCATACGCCAGTACGTGGGTGCAGGAGTGTGTACAATAAGCTAAGGTGTTCGTAGTGTTCTACTTTCTACATTAAAACAATGTTTCATGTTTAAGTCATAAGCGTGTATTATATTGATTCAATCAATGTGAATAAAAATATAAACTTAAAAATAACACAATCAGCTTATTAGTTTGCAAACTGAATTGTGAAGAATAAGAAAACTACATTTTGTACCGGACACACTCGTATGAATGTTAGCTCATTTCACACGGTCAATACACTGTTGCAGAAGGTACATTTTAACTCCATTAAAAGTGAACATATGTGTATTTGTATGTGATATAAATATAATACATGTATAGCATGTACGCTGTATAAATGATATAGCACTCATGTAAAAAGTTTTCATCTAACGGAAACTCGACAAGCCTACCTGACAAATGTCTTGTTCCTTTATAGACAAAATATTACATGTTCAATCTTTTTCAATGATTTAGAAAATATACAAAGATACATGGGGGTAATGTTTTCAAGTGTTGCTTTGAGTTTTTTTTTTAGCACTTAATAATGTTCTAGAAGCTAGTTATTTATGAAATTAAAGGGAAAATGGCTTTCTTCCTGGCTCTCTTGCGTTACTATGTCTTGGCTTTTCAATATATATTGTTTTCCTATCATAATAGTCAAAGTATAGTCTGTCTTATTGTTGTGTTCCGTTTTGATTTCAGACGATTTGATATTCAAACTATTCACTGGAATTACAAAGCGTTCCGTGTTCTGGTCTAAATTACTGTTTGCGGATTATTATGAATCCGTTCAAATGCATCGTGGATAATATCATTGTGACGCATCAAGACTGTAGGCACATAAACGTAATACAGGCTAGTGGTATATCAACGCGTTCAATATTTGAATTCATTTGGAAATTCACGAAATTCACTTTTAATCATTTGGTAGAACATTTTTAATATTTTGGTTTTAGTTAGTACTACTGTAATTACCTTTTTAATTTTCACAGGGAAACTATATTATTTGTTGAATTTTACAAAAGAAGGGAAATAAAACAACTGCATAAAAAATTGACCTATTCCAACAAGACATGAATTGCAACAAAGGAGTGCCAAAAGGAATTAAATACGAGCCACTAAAACGATAAGTTGGTGACGCGCAATAGCAGAAGCTTGACAAAACCCCGGACCAAAAAGAAACAACTAACAATACATTGCATGACTGAGTTACAAAAAGGCATATGAATAGTTTGTTAGGCGTGATCTCTGGGATGTCTGAAACTGTTTGGTAATGCCAAAATGCATACTAACCGTCATGGAGAAAAATACGCATGATTCATAGTAGTAAACATTGAGATGTAAAGATCAAAGTGGTTATTTACCAAGGAGACATACTGTTATTACTGCTGTTTGTGACGGCATTAAAAGTACCGATATCAACCATGGAAGACCTTCACACAGATCAATCACTTGCTCTTCATGTACGATATGAAACACTATGAGCAAAACTAGTCTAATGTAGACTTCCTAGCAGAAAAGGGATGACAGTGTTTACATCCTAAATGCATTGTAGAGAAACTGGGAATCAATACGTGTACAGAACTAAACAATGATGACAATCCTGAATGAGTACCATTGGAGGATGGCGGAATTGCCAGCTCAAGCCCAACAGAGGCAATTGCCTCGCAACATTCAATATCTGGGTAGTTTCTATCGTCATTAACACAAATACAACATGGACTCAACGACATAAAACGCTGGATATATGGATATAGATTACTAGCACGTTATCGCCTAACCATTATGAACTTTATGCAAGGGTTAATATAAGCAGACTATATATTTCCAGGAATGTATGCAGTGGTCTTGATAAATAAGTGCCAAAGACTATAAGCAAACATTCAGCATTATTGCCTGACACAACTACCGTCATGTAAAGATGAGAACAGGCACACATATGGCAATTAAGATAACAGCTTGGTTGAGAGGAGTATGGCAAAATCTAACATCCACAACGAACACAGGATACAACACATGACGGGCACACTAGTGATCAGACCAGCAATGATAGAAAGGTCTAAAAAAGTTAAAGATCGTACCAACCAAGGGAATTATTGGTACACGTAGCACCTAAAGATATTGTATTTCACGTTATCGTACGATTTGTTTATATATATATATATATATATATATATATATATATATATATATATATATATATATATATATATATATATATATATATATATATATATTCATATTTTTTTCGCTACGTGTATAACGTATTTAACAACAGTTAGAGCCCAGCTATGAAACTATTATAGAAACCAGATTTATGAAAATTTAATTTTCAGTGCACGCGTTTACAAAGATAATGGGTTTTATTTATTTTAATATAGCGCAATAAATAGAGTGTGGGTTATGGATCTCACAAGCGAATTCACTTTTTATTACCATTGGAAATGAACAGAAAGAATACTACATAATTAATAAATGTGGGCATGACTGATTGTGAATGCTTAACTTGATATATCGATTCAGTTGCAAACATGCTGGATTTAATGTGGGCTAATTATTCAGACGAATGAAGGAAATGGAAAAGAAAGAAAGGTGGTACGAATGGCATGCGTGTCGTCCACTGTTTCAAGTTCTTTCGTTAACTTCGGACTTAGAAAGCTAAATTAGTTCTAACCCTATTTGCTCCGTCTGTTCGCTTATGTTGTAATACCTTCTAAGTTGTGCTCTGAAACATAAGTAATGGAGAGTCGTTTCTGGCTCTTTACTATCTTAATGCGAAACCCAGTCAACCTCTGTGGGTGTAGCAGTGGGCGTGATAGTCGACATGGCAAAAGGTTAAATCATTTGTGTACCCTTCAATGGGCGTAACTGATGGGATGAGCATAAGCACAGTCTGGCTGATAGGACTTGCATCAAACAAATTTAGTCAAAATAGTACACCGTAGAATCTATCACTTTCTTTCTTCAAGTATTTGATAACAATCAACCAGTGTAGTTTATCTTTTCTCAACGTATCTATGCAAGTTCATTTTCCGTTTTCCAGTATATCAAACAATATGCACTTCTACAAACACAATATTGTACTTGAAAGTGCACAGGTGTTGTAAAATAATTTAATTTTTAACATAATATGTATACTATTTAATATGTCACTGATCTTTAGCATTAGCCAGGCCACTGATATTTATATTTGTTGGAGATCCAACAAATACAGAAAGTTAACAGGATGAAAATGCACCTGTTTAGGAACAATCACGTGCATAGAATAACGATGAGTCAGAGGATGATCCTGCTTTATCTGTGTTCGTAAAATAATATTGTGATTTAATTACAGAAAAGAAACGGACTAGTTAAGTTTAATTAATTATCAGCTTGGATTTGTATTTTCTCGAATATATATATATATATATATATATATATATATATATATATATATATATATATATATATATATATATATATAGAAAGAGAGAGAGAGAGGAGAGAGACTGACAGATAGAGAGACAGAAACAGAGTGAGACAATCAGACAGACACAGAGAGACATGGGTTGTTTTGCATCTCATTAGTTGAAAATTATTGAGCAATGTAATAAAATAGTCAATATAATTTCAGGCCTTAATTATCTCTCGCTTTTCTTATTGATTTGCTAATCATAATGTCAAGAGGTTTGTTTCAACAAATTTCTAATTTAGCATGTGTACATAAGAATCGTACAATGGGTGTCAGTGCAACCATTACTCTCTATGAACTTCATAAATCAGACTTTCCTTTGAAGTGATAACAATGTAAAAAAGAGCAAACCAATTCTGTATGCTTTTTGTTATCTATATATCTATTCATCATTACCCGGGCTTTTGATGTCAACCACAAAGATAAATATGTAGCTACTGCACGCATTTCACTTCAACACTACATATTTTTGTAAATAAAAAATATTTGATCAATATCATCATTAAAAAGCACCTCTAATACATGTTCAAAACAATTTGTTGACATCATAGCCTGGCTAGGATTTGCACGAGATGATAATGATTACGCAGAACATTTCAATTCTGATACATTTGTCAAAATGTTATCTTTTCGATTTTTATTGTCTTTGAAATTTATACTTCTGTTCTAGTAAATTGACTACAAATCCATTTCATTTAAAATATATTGAGAAACGTTATTATACACTTTAGTTGTTATCGATACCTGTCTGCATATCAATATGCACAATAATGACATAGAACATGAAGTCATGTGATAAAGATATTACTATAGTCGGTACCAATTGACAATAAATATTAATAAAGCCAGAAACAGAAAAACAACAACTAGACCTTCAGTCCCAATGAGTAAAAAAAATTTGCTTTGTTTAATTAATAACCTGTCTAAAAATACTTTTAACGGTATTTAAAAGACGCACGCAGACTGATAAGGTACTTTCTTCTGCGAGCCGTCAAAACCACCGCACTTTGAGAATAGTACTGCAACATCGGATACCGTCCTATGATGCATACAAACTTACATGTATATCAAAGGCTTACATGCATGTCATAAGCTTATATGTATATCACAAGCTTAGATGTATGTCTCAAGCTTATAGGTGTATCACATGCTTACATGAATATCATAAGGATAGAGATTATATATTACAATTTCATGCGTGGATTAATACCTTTATATTTTGAGTAAGCAAATACTGAAAAATTATATATATATATATATATATATATATATATATATATATATATATATATATATATATATATATATATATATAAAAATATATATATATATATATATATATATATATATATATATATATATATATATATATATATATATATATATATATATATATATATATATATATTGTTGTTGATGTTTTTCTACCCAGAATATCTTTGTAAGACTTTTAAATGATATTTAGTGACAATTCAGTTCAAACTATATCTGACCAAGGTAAAGACAGTAAAGAGAATAAACGTTTATTTTTCAACGAATAGTTCAGCAGCCGACTTCGACTATTTTGGATCCAATAATGAACATTTTCCTCTCCTTTACTCGACAAGAAGCAGTTTTTCAGGAGCTGCTTTAACTTCACATCAATCAATGAATTTATCAATGAAGTAATCATGCATTGAATCAATCAATCAATCAATCAATCAATCAATCAATCAATCAATCAATCAATCAATCAATCAATCAATCGATCAATCAGTCAGTTAGTCAGTCAATCAATCAATCCAAAAACAAAGAATGAACCGACTCATCAATCGATCATTCTTAATTTAGAAATTTAGTCAAAAGTTAGGGCGGATAAATCATACAAATGTTCTTGGCACAAGCGAAGAAGAATATCTAAAACAAACAGTATTTATGGTCAATCAAAAAATGTTCCAGATGCTATATTCAGATGTTCAATCAAGATATTCTAACCCCACCCGTATTAATGCAATAACTAAAATTATATTTTAAAAAAGCAAATGAAAGTTTTATGTTTTAATATTTAATTAGGACTAATAAAGTATTGTTTGAAAAATCTTCCATTTGCCCTTCCAAAAGAGCGAAATTATTGAGTTGGCTGTGTCGTTTAATAATTCTTTGTTGGTTTGCTTTTTTCTCCTTGCGATGAACTGGGTGTAAATTTGTCATTATTTAACGCCGTGATGAAGTCGGTTTTGTGAGGGATACATTTCGGATTAACTCTTCGTATAGGCCGACTAACCCTTGAGTCCACACAAGGGCCAACAAAGCCTACTCCTATTGTCCCTTAAATAATACTGAGTATCTAGGATCAGTGCTTCCTTACACGTTTCCACCTTCCAATGTATAGACTTAGATTGCAATTCAGCATAATTAATGGACTTTTGTCATTGAAGTTTTCTTCACTACCAGGTAATACCGAAAATATGGTTGAACGGGATTAAGTGAACTTTATGAATCCTGGATAAAATTGTTGCGCCAACCAAATGCTTTTCAAAATGAAAATAGAGATGAAAATAAATCTCTTTTGATGCCACAAATAGACAAAGTTAATCCTCTTTCAACAGCATAAATTCAAAATAGCTTCTTGAGAAGAAATTAGAACATGTTTTTATGACTGCGAAGACTAGACTGATCCATGAACGTTCATTCAGATTATGTCAAGAGATTTCGTAAACCCGACAACTTTAGACTAATTTTGTCTGTTTTGCCGTGAAGAAAATCATTCGCCTGATTTTTGCTAATTTAATTTGACAAGTAGGAAATTACAACGTCCACGTCCATGGATTTCGCTTTATTTAGCCACTTTTCATTTGTGTTTTGGTGATAAATGGCAATAAAGGATTTAGAGATCAGCACTAATGTATCATAAAACCGAAAGTCAGTCCAGCCGTTGTTATTATCGCACATAGATACGGCATTAACTGTATTGCTAGTATACGAACGGATTCGAAGTTCTGATATTTTAGATGTATCAAATGCAGAAATACATCTTTTGCACATACCCGTTCTCATAAACTACGAGATCACTGACATGAAAAGAAATCAAAAATTGCATATGGCGTTTCAAAGTCATTACGCAAAATTCTTTCCGCGTGTCTACATTGATGTCATTCTTTCATATTTCAACAAGAAAATCCAAGACACAGACGGAGCTGCGTTTTAAAATTCTCCTTCGTAATTGTTGGCAGGACAGGAAACTTTGACGGTCAAATAATAATTAGAAGTAAGTGTTTCTCGGGGAAGCCAAACCCATACCATTGTCTCCCTCAATTGGCATCACCGTCGTGATACTGATGATGTAACTGTCCTCCTTTACGTTTCATACAAATATGACGATAGCGACAAAGACGACGGAAGTAGACACCATTATCATTGCTGTTAAAGGTCAAATACAAAACGATCATCCTCAGCCCATTCTTGTAAAAGCTACACGTGTTTATCGTAAGTTTTTAAATAATAGTTTGATATTTTCAGCTCCAATATGTATTTTTTATTCTGGAGATTTAGATTGTAGGGGATGATCACAGTAACAGTTAGTAAAGTTTATTCGCTCGCTTTTAGCCGTCTGGACAATCAAATATAACTGATCATTATTTGCTCAGGTTTTTAAATGTTAGCACATCTTCACAAACAAAAAGATCCGAACTCCGTAATATGCAGGATTCGGTGACGTAATTAAGACAATTTGGTGACAAATTATGAAAATCAGACTCCGGCCCACTCATTCCGTCCTGAGTTTGTAATTTACGGTTTCTTAAAATTTTCTTAATAATACAAGCGTATTTATACAAGTTACTGTTTTTCCATGTTCCTCCTTAACGCGTTTTAAGGCATCTTTCTCAAATATAAAGGCTAAGTTTGAATTGTAAATCGATTCTTGCTGAGTAAAAGTTATCTCGGATTTCAGTTTACATCCGGATGTTGACATAATGCTTTCATTTTAAAATTTGAATTTGCATTATGTCATAAGGCTCTAGTTAGAACGGAAATTATATATATATATATATATATATATATATATATATATATATATATGTGTGTGTGTGTGTGTGTGTGTATATGTGTGTGTGTGTGTGTGTGTGTGTGTGTGTGTGTGTGTGTGTGTGTGTCTCTTCACGTGTAAGTATGAACCAATGAGAAACAAATAATACCATGGAGTGAACAATATTTACAATAGAAATGAAACAGAGTTACCATAGTTTCGAAATTTTTCAAGACATCAGCTAGATTGTAAATACCTGTCAGTTGTACGGATTGAAATCGCAATACGAATGAGAAAAACATGCTGTCTTTGCCCCTTAACTAATAATCCTACATTAATCTTATACGTATGCATAAACGGAATATAGATTGTATAAATGAGAACTATTATAGTTGTTATTTGTTTCCGCTAATGTGTGAGATGAAAACTTCATGCAAATCAAGAGTGTGTTTACACTAAGATGATGAAACATGTTAACAAAGTAACAAATATTTCAAGTAAGATATGTGAACAGTTACATTCTTTAGAATAAGATACGTCAATAAATCTTTTGGATGTTAAGATTCTAGCTAATCTGAATGTTAAAAACAAAGTACAGAGCATTAAGATTAGCCAAAATTAATATGAAAAATATAAAATGCTGCTTATGGCAAGAACAAGGCTCCCTACTTTGTTAGGCCACTAATTCAGGACTGACAAATATCCATTTTATTTGCAAACAAAAGGTGTTGAAAAATAACTCATGTTGAATGTATCCAAGATATTTGCAAAATCCATATCTCCATGCCACTGAATGCATTATTCCTAAGTTTCAGTGACATCTGTTTTTCACTACATACAGATTCCATATTGCGGTATACTGCATCAAGGTCAACAGACAAACAAATATGGAATTTTTGTATTATAAGCTATTCTTTCACACCCTCATGCTAAATGTTGCGGGATACGAAACTAAAGGAAATCGGTACATCACTAGTATTCCATTACTACATCACTAGTATTCCATTGTTGCCAAATCAGAGTACCATACCCAATAGTGTAAGGAAATCAAAGACTTTGTGGTACCATCTTAAACCCTAGCTCTTGACCATTTGTAGACACATTTGTTGCGTTGGGTGAGTTACGTTTCTGAACATAAGGAATCTTAGTCTCATGGTGACATTGTTGAAATAAGATAATCACTGTTTAGTCTCATGGTATCATTGCTGAAATAAGATAATCACTGTTTTAGTCTCATGGTAACATTGTTGAAATAAGATAATCACTGGTTAAGTCTCATGGTATCATTGCTGAAATAAGATAATCACTGTTTTAGTCTCATGGTGACATTGTTGAAATAAGATAATCACTGGTTTAGTCTCATGGTAACATTGTTGAAATAAGATAATCACTGTTTTAGTCTCATGGTAACATTGTTGAAATAAGATAATCACTGTCTTAGTCTCATGGTAACATTGTTGAAATAAATAAGATAATCACTGTTTTAGTCTCATGGTAACATTGTTGAAATAAATAAGATAATCACTGTTTTAGTCTCATGGTAACATTGTTGAAATAAGATAATCACTGTTTTAGTCTCATGGTAACATTGTTGAAATAAGATAATCACTGGTTTAGTCTCATGGTAACATTGTTGAAATAAGATAATCACTGTTTTAGTCTCATGGTAACATTGTTGAAATAAGATAATCACTGTATTATTCAAGAATAGTTGGTCTCTCAGTCGTGTAGTAATTAAAATCACATTTGCTTTCATACAGACATAAAGGACCAAGATTTTGTTAATTTAATAATCCACACTTCTAAGATGTCGACAAATTTCTCTAATGTCGCATTTAATGTGCCTTATGAGAATTGAATGAGACACAATAGACTGATTGAATTGTGGCTTTCAGAGACTATGGTTTCTATTGTTCATATTGATGCATAGATGATTATTTTGTTCGATTTCCATTTCGTTCAGGGAGATGGAACCCCATATGGTCCAATTATCTTGGTAATGACCCATTTATTAGACACTGAAATTGTATTACTTGTGACAGATTGAAAGAATCTTTGATTTGTCTGTATATTAGGCTAACTAAGATTCTAATTTTATTTGAGAGAGAGAGAGAGAGAGAGACAGAGAGAGAGAGAGAGAGAGAGAGAGAGAGAGAGAGAGAGAGAGAGAGAGAGACAGAGAGACAGAGAGAATGGAACGAAAATTGCATGAAAATGAGCATTGTATGTCGGAGTATCGTACGGCATGTTTATGGCATTATTCTTAAAGGTTTTTGAAGTTATCCAATAATTTATTGTGAACAATAAAATGATTACCATGAAACGGTCTCTGAAATGACTGCCTTGTTAATCTTTCGAATATTTAATGCGCTTTTGTTTAGAAGATGGTATTGCTAAGTGCTGAAAGTAACATATATCAGTCAGATAATATCTCCAGTAAGTGTTACGATTCTGACTTCAAACGTTTTCGGCGGCCTAATAGCGTCGGCCTCGGATGCGGGAAGTCACGGGTTCTAGCCCAGGCCGATTTGTACCAAAGACTTATAAACATGGTACTAGCAGATGTCTCGCTTGGCGCTCAGCAATAAGAGGTTAGTAAGAGGACTGGTCAGCCTGATGTCAAGAAAATGTGACCTGGTATGTCATCATGCTACATGTCTGCGGCATGATCCCCTTGTGCAGAACATTGCTGCGTATGATTGAAAGTCTTTTTTTTTCCAAAGCTATGTTAAAAATCAAACTCACAAATACATGCATGTATACATACACATACACACTGAAAAGTTGTTTCTATATATGATTGACAAGAAGCGCGCAAGTTTTTCGTTGTATCACTGGCAACTATATTTACTCTTTAAGCTCATAAAACTGAATCCAATTTATGTTTTAAATAGTTAAAGTTGGTCATTGTTAGACCTACGTTTAAGGCTTTCAGTTGAAGGTGGTAACATGTCAGATGGAATACATCTGAAGTCTCCCTCTTACATACGTAGATCTATTAAGTGTGAAGGTAAAGATATTTGGAGTTACCTAAACAAATGTAATGCGACGTATTTTCACCTGCTGGAAAAAAAAGCATGATGTCACTGGCGATTGTCTGATTGTTTACCGTTTTGCAATACTTGATGCTGTAGTTGATCCATTCCAATGTTGATATTAAACCTCAACTTTAATCACACTAAGCAATATATCGTGTATACAATGTTCCCCTTATGTTATATGCTGTTGTTCGGTGCTGCAGAGTTCCACATACACTGACATATGCTTTCGCAATGACACGTCGATACATATTGTGTCCCTAATGTGTATTCAATAATTCATTCCCATTTTACCTATTTTGCATGATATCTATGTTGCATGATTGTAAACTGCCGTGACAGATAACTGTTGGTGGGAAGAAATAGGATCCACTATACATGATAACACACAACGTTGCCTAGCAAACATTTTCGATCTTAAAATGTCAGTGGTAAATTCCTACGTTAAAGCAAAATTATACAACATATCCATATACTCATGTTTTAACTCGCGGCCATGGGATAAATGTTCTGTATTCGTAATTAGGCAATTAATTAAGTAACTATTCCATTAGTTAAGTAGTTAGGCAAAGAGTTTAGTTGTTAGAAAGGCCATCTGGATAGTGGTTATATAGTGCACGGTATTTGGGGAAACAGCGAAATTCCCAATACATGCAAATAACACCCCAGCCCCGCGAGAAACAAAAAAAAAAAAAAGAAAAAATACGTCCCTGTGTTCTAGCGGAGAGACAATTTCATTAAAAGTAGTATATAAAGGTGAAAAAAGCACGTTGCTCTCTCAAATTAAACACATTTTATAATTCTTTTAATATATGGTTTGCTCACATCATAAATTAATTTTTGTCTTCGCTAAGAAAATGAAAGCTTCTTTGAAAATAGTATATGTCACAGATTCATCCATTCCGTGATAGGATACATAATTTGGAGATATTTAGTTATATTAAAGTGAACCTGACACAATTCAACTGAAGGACTTGACACATGAAGGATTTTGCACAACCATGGCGTTGTATGTGCCAAACGTCTTTATAAAAACCGTAATCTCGGTTAATTTATATATAATTATGTGTAAGTTAATTTTGATGGAGAAACCGATATTTGGTATTTTGGTGTTATTTTTTTAGTGTAGTTTCTTTTGTCATTCATACACTATATATGTTTTTAAAAAAATTATCCCAATGCCTTGTTTTGCAGTTCGTTCTTTTACGGGAATGGGGGTGTTTAGAAGATTAATTCCAATTTGACGAAACTGTAAAAGAATTTGAGTATTTAAAAAGCATGCGCTATTATAATTGTTCAAACACTTCAAAATTGTAATTCTGACATTAAACGCCATTTAAAAATAATAAATTTATTGAAATTTGTACTATTTTAAACGACTTAATTGCACGTCTGATTTCAATATTTTAAGATAGGAAACAAATAAATATAAAATATGTCGATTAAAACAATATTCTTGTAAACAAAGAAGAATCTAAAATACAGACGAGTAAGTGCTCATCATTGCCAAGGACAAAACAGTCAAAGGTCACATGGTTCCATGTTTATGAATTGATCAAACCCATTTTGAGGATAACCTTACAAAACTGCTGTCAAACTTCAAATTTTGCTCCTTTTGTGCAGTGTCGTATTTACCATTGTTGTTGTTTAATTGGAAGTGGTGTTTCTGAAAAAGGCTACCTAATTTGTTTTTATTGCGATGAGAAGTTTCTTGCTTTAATGTCAAAACCAATGTTATATTTGTATTGTACAAATGTCTTCTTTTCTGTTTCTTTGTTCTCTTTATCTTCACTTTGTATATAAAAAAATGATTATCAGAGGCAAATGGTACTGCTTTGTAACAGCCGACATTTACATCAAATTTCATATTTATGTGAAGCAAGACCTTGTATAAACAAATTAGAAAATTCGTCGTGTATATAGATAGTCATTTAATTCGAATTGATGTACTTATCATTGTTCGAATTACGGATCAAGAACAATAATCTTCGAGAAATGAAAGTGAAATATTTGATTGGTATATAAATATCAACATACAGGACATATACGGGCAATAACACACTTAGAGACTAATTCTAAGACGTCAACCGCACACAACTCTCTAGCTCTAACCGAATCTTTAATCAACATTGCTCTTTGTTTAAAGTTGTATTGAGTGAAAGTCGGCGAAATCCATCCAAAGCATGACAAATTTAATCCACTTACTGTCCTTTTGCAATGCAATAATTATATTTAGTAGTGTGGTTTTCACTTTTGCGTTTCCTAACAAATTTCGCTGCTTGACTTGTTTGTATAACAGTTTATAGTACATCCCTTCTCCCAAGGGGTTGATTATTGAGAAACTAAGTAGTAGTGTTGTTGAAAAATCTCTAAAATTGGAAAGTGCTTAGCTTCAGTTAGCACCTTCCAGTGAAATTTTACGCCAACTTAATGGAGAAGACCGGCTTTAATTTGATTTTATATGCAGTCAATATTGTGTTTCAAGATTTATAAGGTAGTTTCCAATGTTAAACAAAGGATGATAACGCGTTCCACTCATTTCACTCCTGTAACTTCACTGGCGTTCTATAATTTTTGTAATTAAGTTTACGTCTGTGTTTGAGCTGCCGGAGTTGTGGCGATACGAATTGTTTTAGACATAAAGCTTTACGAATATCAGATCAATACGGTAACAAGTTAAACTATATTTTAAAAGAAATCAAACATTTTATAGTCCAACTCGTTCCCGAAAGAGATAAATATTAAACATTTCCATGTCCTTGCGAACGTGTGTACGAGGAAACGTGTTTATATATTTTTACGTTCCTACAAATAATGTCTGCCTCTTCAAAGTCCTCAGAGGACTATCAGTTGCAAATAACATCGCAATATGCACGAAATCAAAAGCTTTATTGGTTTAATTAGAAATCATTACCCACTTGAGAAATAAAGGTGGGTGTGAACATTTTGGAAAAATCAACCCGTGGAAGGAATATTGGTGGTGGAGAGCAAATTATATATTTCATTCCATATGGATACTAATATTTCCTTAAATATATAACTATATCTCATTCCGAAAAGATAATTACTAATGGATAAATGTTGCATGATATAGATGTATTTCAATTGATATAAAAGCGAAAGAACTTTTTCATTGATAGCAAGCTCTATTTGTCGGCCTTAGGCCTCCTTTTATGAACATAATATTTGTTTTAAAACGTCGTTTTATATATTCCATAGGTTTCAAGAATGCAAATAAAATTAACATAACAGAAAGAAAAAATATATATGGAATACTATTTTCTGGAACTATCGACTACATTAACCAGCAATATGTACACATTCACATACAAAGGTAAACAAAATAAGGTTAAAAGGTTTAATCCAAATTTATTGAAATGAAATGTTCAAAAAACTGAAACTAAGAAATCTTGCTTACTCTTGCTTCAACCACCATCAAGAATCATGAATAATATCTATAGTATAAGCAGTAAAACAGCACGTTCTATTTATTTGGTCAGTGCTAGAAATTAGACCATAGCTATCTCGCTTTCCTTTGACAATTAAAAAGTCACAAAGACCTGTTACATTTCAGTCTTTACAAAATCGTAATCAATTATTAGTTTAGTCAGTTCTATTTTCTCGTTTCATTCTCATGAAGCACGTAACTGGTAAACTTTGGGGACATTGGTGCAATTCACATAAACGTGGATCGTTAATAATTAGATTTCAGAGTTTTACTTTTAGTGAGGTGAATATGGATCATTGATACTTGATAGTGTTTGTAAGTATCCATACAAATCTCATGATATACACGGTAGTAACTACAAATGTTATTTGCATGGTTTCCAGTCTTTAATACGCAAAAATGGCATACTCTGGAGATCACAGAATGAAACTGGTGGCTATAGGTAGGTATTCGTGGCGGATGATGCGAAAGAAATGTCACACCAATAAAACGGGGCAAATTGAAAAGCTTCTACTTAAAATATTACCATCTGAAAAATTATTGAAACTTTTACACTAGGCTAGTATAGATGTATTCTTTTTTCATACTGAGTTGAGCACATGTGCTGTATAAATTTAACGTTATGCCCGTCGTTATGAAAACAGCACCCGCCAGTTTAGCTCGACTCATCGACTTACTGGTGCCCGGACTATTTAATGTCGCAGCATATTTAGTCAACATCATTGTGTCAGTCTAAACTTGGTCAGAATATATACAAATTATGCGTGCCTTACTGCAATGTATACGGGATGATGGCCTTACAATACAGCCGTCAATGTGCGAGTTTGGAGCCGCTGAGATAAAAAAAAACCTCGGGCATATCATTGGAGGGGAAAACAATTAAGACATACGACAATACAATTAAAGCAATCCGAGAGTTTCCATTACCCACAATGAAACAGGGGCTACGCTCCTTTCTTTGAAGGGTTGGATACTACAGAAATTTCATTAAGAACTTTGCCGAAGCGGCAGCACCATTAACCTCCCTGACTCAGAAAATAAGACCAAATATACTGGTATGGACTGAAGACGCCGTCCGATCCTTTAAAATGTTGAAGATGCTTCTACTAAGACCCCATTCCTTAAAGCACCGGATTTCAACAGGGAATGCATCATGTAGACGGATGCTAGTGATCAGCAATTGGTGCTGTGCTAAATCAGACAATGGTTAATGCAGACCATGCGGTGGTCTATATAAGCCGCGAGAGCAGACATATGCAGCGGATACATA
Source organism: Unio delphinus (assembly GCA_029339505.1). Taxonomy (NCBI): domain Eukaryota; kingdom Metazoa; phylum Mollusca; class Bivalvia; order Unionida; family Unionidae; genus Unio; species Unio delphinus. The sequence continues at coordinate 11,530,844 of JAQISU010000023.1, forward strand.
CGGTTACCAATTTGTTCTTTTTCCACTATTCCGGATGGTCACGGATGGAATTCAAGCCTTGATGCATTTAAGATTAGTAACTCTAAGCTGTATGTATTTTAGTAGTAACGTAAGCTTGATGCAAGTTTTATAATTTTACTGATGTACAGAACCAGCAGATTATTAAAAAAATAAATTATCGAATCAAAAAAAATAAAGTTTTCACCTAAGAAGGCAGGTGTTATAAGTATTTACACTTAGCGCTTAATTCTAGCAGATTCTAATTGTTAGTAGTTGCACCCGAACATTAATGTCAGCAATCTGGATATTTGATACCAGGGACTGTCACAATACGTTCGGTGCAGTTGTTTATCTCCCAATAGCTAGTTGAGGCTGGATAAGGCACAAATATGAATTTAAATAGCATCCCTTATCTCTAACCTTTACTAAACTAGATCAGAGTGGTAGAGTATGCAGGTTTTAGATAGGTTTAGTACTGTAAGCATCACTGTTTTTTTCTAGTTTATGTGAAGAGTTTAGATTAATTTTACATAAAAATGTAGGACCCTTACTTGGTGTTTGTGTGTCCCTTCCGTGGCTTCGCCTATTTGGAGGATATCCGATTACGATCCATGACTGGTTATATAAAATATCCCATATTGATTTTTTTATTTTATTTTGTTTTTGGTATACAGTATTTTATATTTAATATCCACCTACACTGAACAATTTAGAATAAATACAATAACTTGGTATGAATGAAGTAAGCGATTTTTTTTAAAAATAAACATTAGTATACGGATGGGTAATAGTTGTAAAACAAACGTGTCTAATACGCTGTACAAAACAAGGAATGTAATTTGTGACTTTCTTTTCAAGTTTCAATCAAGCCCGTTTCATGCAATATCGTATTGCATTTTAAAATTGAACATATGCATTAGCAAGACATTTGACCCTTTGAATACACACAGTATCATTGTTGTCGATTTTATTTTGCTTAATGATACTGGATACCAATTGAAAAACATTTCGTAATATTCTAATTAATCACTGATTCAACATCACACCCAACGGTGGAATCGAGTAACACTGATGGCTCCCTTGGGAAGCAGTCGCTGTTTCAAAGTCGTAAGCAGTCTGTTACTCTGTCTCATTTTTCTTTTGTCACGGAGCGGTGTTGTACAAAAATAATCGCGTCAACAGCCCATAAAACTTGATTAATACAGATTCACATACAATGTTCCACATGAGTCCGACATTTAAGGCTGCATCTTTTTCATTAGTTTGCTTTCAAATGAATAGGTTATCACAATACACTGCGCCCTGAGTAGGCTTCATTTACTTTTCATTTTACTGGAAAGGGTCAATGGGGAAATCAGTGTTGAAATATTATCATGCACATAGACTGTTGAATGTCTCCTAAAATGAATTTAAGAAATGTTTTTGTTTTTATTGTGCTTTAACTGAGCTCGAATGCAAATGGTAATTTTTTTATCGACAAGAGATCACATGAAGCAAGATTGCAAACTTTGTTTGTAATTAATTGAGTAATTAATTGCTGAACCTTTAACGTCGTTTAAAATATTTAAGTGTCGGTCTTTCGCACATAGTCACATTGATGAGGTTAAACTCGAACCTACGTGGACAGAGGTGAGATGGCAAAGATTTGCCACTGCAAGTGCTTTAAACATCTCGGTCACCCGTTAGTTAAAGATTCCGCTTGCAATACACCTAGCTACGTGCACAAGTATACATGTGTTTATATGCCTTTTTTCCAATATAAAAAGCGATATTTCGTAATTGTGTGTTCATGACAACATATCGATTCATATTTCTCTCTAAAATATCAGAAATAAGGTTATCCATGGTTTTGAACTTCAGTATCGTATCACATACGTTTTCTATCCAAGCGTGTTCTCACGCAATCGGAGCAGTAATCTCTAATCAATGTTTCATTCCATGTTTTGTGTTAACTGGCCATCCTTCGTGTTTAATTAAAATTACGATAAACCGGATTTTCACGATTCAATAAAGGTGTATAAAGGGCTAACGGTTCAGATATTATCCGACTTTACATTCTCTTATCTGGCATGGGGAACTAATTTCATGGAAAGGAAACTCACACAGCTTGTGGGATTAAGCTCCTGAGGCAGAACTAGATTTCGGAACATTAAGAATCGAATGGTAATCAAAGACCGGACAATACCGCTGTTTTTATAGGCGGTCTTAGACTGGTTAACAAAAAAGTTTTTGACAGATCATTTGGCTAATTAACCACATGGCTCTGAATGCGTTTATGGCATTTTAGCCATACCAGCATGGTGGACAGGTCAAGGGTAATAACTGATTCTTGGATGAATTTGTCGAATCTTAATCGTGAGATATACATTTTCAGTCTGTGTCTTGGGCAAAGGTCGTCTGGCAGACCCCATCCATCTCCAGACTAAGGAGTTGCAAGAAGGGAATGTAGTACATCGTCCATCCCCCTTACGGTCTCCACTAGGGATTTTCTTTTAGGGTTTACTTCCTTAGCCTTTGGACAACCAACGCCGACCTGCAAGGCAGCAATAAACTCGTGGATCGGCAGGTGCGTCCATTCCCCGAGCAGATAAAGCATCTGCCACTGCCCCAAACATATGCTACGGAACCAACCGTGGCATCTATTACATGGACCACATCACAAATGATGTCACCAGAACCAACAGTCTATCCACATTAGTACTGCATGGCAGCGTCCAGGGTGGCAGAAGAAGAGATAGATAGAGACAGAAAGTGGACTGACAACATCGCAGAATGGACCAGGAAATGTTTTGTGGGGACAATCGCATTGGCACATGATTGAGACAAGTGGAGGTAACTGGTCAGATGTTTATTAGTACAGCGCCTCGACATCCAGGTCAAGAGATTGATGATGATGATGATGATGATGATGACGACGACGACGACGACGACGATGACGATGATGATGACGACGATGATGGTGATGATGATGATGATGATGATGGTGGTGGTGATGATGATGATCTAATTTTAGCGAGATTTATACTGAAATATGAATTGCGCTTTAAATACGAGTCGCACTAACATCATTGCCCCATTCATGTATTACTGGTAACGCTTATTCTTTGTGAGATTGTAGGTTCGTGTAAGAGCGGGTTCCATATCTTTTTACTGCTTGGCTCCAAGTTTCCCTTTCCACTTTTATCTATGAATTTCAACTTGGAACTGACTAAAGTTTGAAGATATTATTATTATCATCCCTGAGAACGTTTTGCTGCATTACATACTATTTCATTTTCAAAGGTTCAAATACACTCGTATTCTGATTTGCGTCGTAAACTGTTTCAAGCTTTTATGCTGGTCTCACTTTTTCTCGCCTTTTCTCTTGGTTCATTATCTTTTTTTTTATTGTTCCGTCATTGTTAAATCCGTCCTATGTAGATCCTTAACCCTTAGCTGATCTCATATACACACGCAGATAATTATTGGCAAAAGTGCACCTACAAATATATCTACTCTACAATTTTACCCTTACTTCAGTTTACTATAAAAACAGAAACAAACCACAAATAGGTAATTTGTTACTTACAATGCTATCTTTAGCACCTGATTAAAAAGGGAAAATTAATTTTGCCCAGCTAGACAATACTATCTTCTGAAAGTGCAATGGATTAATTATTATTATACCAAGCGGAGCTAGCAGTTTTTGAAAGATGCGCATCTAGGTAAGGGCAAGCTGTATACTCCATAACCCATATTACACACAACAATTATACACCAACATAAAAGGGAATTGACGGTTCTGTGAATAATACCTAAGATATACAAGGTGAATCTTAAATCGCCAGTATATTCAGTGAGGAAATCTGGTGAAATTCTTTTCATTTATAATTCTAACCCTATGTAAAATAAGCTAGATGTTGAGTGCCAGCTAACATGACAGACCGAAAATGTGCGGGTTCGAATACTACCAGAATATTATCCCATGTACAGTGGCATATTATTTCGCAGGGCACTTCACTCCAATTGCCTCACGGCTCGACCTACTTGTGTTGCTGTACCGTAATACGCCAAAACTAAGCTAAATCAGTCATGCTTTTGTGTACGTGCTTCCTCTTGCAATTCTGAAGGGGTGGGAATGTACTAATCACATTGAGCAAATATTTTCTCAGCCACGTGACATCGAAATTATTTAGACCTGTGATCGTTGCGTTTCATGTCTCGTGTCGGTTATGTCTGCACGTATGTACCTGTCTCTAATTGAAATGGCTTATTAATACGTCCCGGCCTCACCGTCTCTAAATATCAATATGCCATTTGAAACTCGTTCACACACACACATACACACACACACACACACTAACACACTTTGATTCACGCATGTGTACACATACATACACACATACATACACATACACGCACACACGCATGCACACACACACACACACACACACACACACACACACACACACACACATACATACATACATACATACATACATACATACATACATACATACATACATACATACATACATACATACATACATACATACATACATACATACATACATACATACATATGTGTTTTAAAATCCCTTTATTATTATTATTATTATTATTATTATTATTATTATTATTATTATTATGTGGAAATGGAAAATGGGGAAGGTATAATAGAATTATAAAGGGGTGTATTGAATATTAAAATGCAAAAAGGTAAACTGCTGATCGATGAATGTGCAATTAATGCTTACATTGGTTTTATAATTAATAGATGAAATAAAAACATGCCTGCAAATACGTAATGTCACGTCATTGCGTACAATTACCTTTAGGCTGTTAACACTATCGTTGCCATGATACCCGTAAAAATTAAAATCTTCTTTCCATGTGATAAATTCATGCAAGGACTATATATTAATTTAAATTTCTGGATTCGATTTTAATTCAATATTTTAAATGTAAATTAATGAGTGTCATTTGTTTGCAGAAAACACAAGATGTTCAAAACCATGCAGCCTAATTTGCTAACATTATTTGCTTTAGTGTTGATGACATATCGGAAAAAAACTAAAAGGTAAGAAGAAGTTTTGGTGTGATCGAACCCATTGGCTAGATTCAAATAGTATATGATACCTATCAAATTATTTACAGTTCTAAATTACCCAAAAATTCAAATTATCCATAAACATGCACTTATGCTCTACAGCATTGATACATTTTCAGAAACAACCAATTTATTTCAAGAGAACCGAGTCTGAAATATGCGAGAAACATGTTTCGAGTATTTACTAAGTACGTGAAACGTACAGTTTTATAAGTTCTGAAAAATTTACCTAGATTTATAAAGTTCCTTCAAAACCTTTAAACATCTGTTCTGTATTTATTGTATTGATATATAACATGATTTCGAAAACATGTTTTCGGCCATCTAAATTGACGTATTAATTGACTGCAACATAATATCATACCGTTGCCACACACAAATCGAAACAAACGACAATATAAAACAAACATTGCATTTTTGTCCTAAAGGTGTCCTGAAATCACCAAATAACAAACCATCGCCCACACTTCATTCAATCTGCGCTACATCTGACAACAAACATGAAAGGCCTTCGAGTCGATGCAGTATTATCGCGTTTTGTTTCGTTTAAACTACGAAATTAACGTTCAATTGTCGTTCCACTCATTTAAAAATCAATTTAAATGAACAAAAAAATCAACAATTAAAGGTGTGTGTCTGTGTGTGTTTGCATGTATGAGTGTGATCTGGATTTCTATGGTTGCTTTAAAACACTTCAGTCATACCTCTAGGATGTCTGCATTGTTGCACCTTATAGTGATATCTAGCTCAGAGCCATCATGCCACATATATGTAGCATCGTGTTCCAGCCAGTCACATTATCATGACAACGGACCATCCAGTCCTAACACTAGCCCCTTAATGAAAGAGTATGTGAGGTCGATGTAAACAAGTAAGTATCATGTCGCTGCCATTAAAACACTTTGTAAATGAGCATGATATACGACATGTTTCCTAAGTAATTGTTAGCTGATTATTATTCTTGGAAATATAACTTACAATCTTATAAAACATTATGGCATAAGAGAACAAAATATATGACAAAAATACACATATTACACTCATAATGATAACCTCTCATTCACTGTCTCAATTTCTCATTTCTTTATTGCAATACTGCTCAATCTTCCTTATTCTATATTTTCAGAAAATTTACAGAAAGTATCCATTTCCTCTAGATATGGGGCCATATAAAATGAACTAAAATAGGTAGTATACACTGTAGATGATGGGAAAATTTAATCATTCGCATTATCTGTCTAGAAAGGATATTTATGAAAAATTTTCGGTCAAGACATAATAGCATCCGTGCTCAATTCATGGTCTTCAAACATCAAATTTGTTCATTCGATGACCATATGTCATACCTTATCGGAGAGCCTGAATAGTAAGAGACGCAAGTGCGTCTGTGATTGCTCACCAGTCTGCAATTTGCCTAACTGCCAAATGCAAGACTTGAATGTTTTCGATACAAATTTAGTCCTATGAGGTTTATTGCATACTTGTTGAAAACAAGTATTCCAAACTTTTTATTTCATCCATATGAAAATATCGTCAAGATTATCTGTCCAGTATTAAAATAAATTTTGACCTTTTAATATTTTCTATTTACAGTTTGATAGAAACAGAACCAGCAATGTGAAATCAAACATACTGTCACGTTGTGTGAGAAAATCTGTTAACAATTTCGTTTAATTTCTATAAACATCTTCTAATAAAAATTCGTATTTCGAAGTTTTTTGAGTAATTGTAATATGTGTTATATAATATTACGACTTTAGACCGATTCTAAAACACAGAAGATACCTGGTGGTGAATTAGCGGTTCGCGGTTACTTACTTTGAAGAAACTTGCCGCTGAGCGAGAAACCGATTGCATTTAGCAGTGATGTCACCGACTGGCTTAGGCATGAAGGCCGGAAACCCGACATAGTAACGTATCAGTGATACCATCCCAAACCGTTTTCAACGAGACAATAGGTATTCAGTCAGTACTAAGATAATTAATTTTAGGCGGTATTCTTATGCATCCAGACATTATTCTGTTTAATCCATTGTGAACGATTCTGTACACGTCTGGACATTGGCGAAAGTAAATCTTTTGAAGCTGTTGACAGTAGGTAGACTGCGCTCAGTCCCAATATTGTGCTCTTGTGAAAAGGGCGGGAAGATAGTTCAAGGAACTTCAGACCAGAGTGGAACAAATGCTTCTGAGATAAAATATCTTCGCCCAAATCAGTCTCACTTCCAAACTAGCTGTCGTAAGAGTGATACGTTATTATGAGCATTTACTTTAGTAGAAATTGTATCTTTCATGTATAGCTGGATTATCAACATATTGTAATCTAGTGCGTAGCGAATTAGTAATAATCAAAGATTAAATGTATGTATTCATAGAATAAAATAAAAGTAGATGGTGTTATATACTACGTTGTTGCATGATGGTGCAGAACTAAATTTACTAGTGAGTAGTTTGACCTTGTACTTGCTTGTATTGCCTAATGATTTAATTGAAAATATACTGCTGAAAGATCCGTGCAAGTGTGTTTATTCTCATGTGACACAATTATACCTCCATTCTAATCCAGCTTTAAGGCTGAGAACGGACGCCACCAGAAGATGAGAGTAGAAGACGTGGATATAAGCTATTGAGCTAGGAAGGAGGGCCGGAGACGGAATCGATGTTACCGGAAGTAAAGACAAGTAGTCCGAGGAACTGAAACGACACATAGGTTTTTACTTTTGGTACCCTTTCGAGGAAAATCAACGTCCCATTGAAATTTTATTACCTGCACCCACAAGCACTTGACCTGATCAGGCCCTGCCGGTTATTATAATATTTCCGATGAACCAAAACAATATCCTTTTCTGCACAAATGTCAAGAAAGACATATGGACTGCAACGATTTATGGTTATTATTATAGCCTTAAAAAAACGGTTAAATAAAAGCTGATGTATATGACATGATGAACACTGACTTACATCGAAACAATAACTACAATAAGTTCATGTGAGCTTCTATTTTGAGAAACAACCAGAATACAGAATTGGAGATACACTTATAGAAATGATGACAGCGTTGAATCGTTCGCTTAATTGGGATGATACTTGTTTGGACATGACACGTAATCTTAGACTCCGAGCACAGCAATAACGCACTTTCGAAGTACAATAATTCATTGAAATCTATCTGTATGCATTATATATGCGTCATAGAAAGGAGAAATACCTTGCGCACATAAAGTATATACCCTAGGTCTAATTAAAACGACTATATTTTCCTGTCTTTCCGTTGTCATTTTGCAGAAGTAATACAAATGTACTGTGCTGTATTAACGCGTAGAATAATGTCCTTCTTTATCACATAGTATTTCGTTTTGCAGAATGAATGGTTTCGTTATAGGCAATGACTGTCTCAGAGCTTAAAACAAGTAGTAGAGACTAGGGTTTGCCTCGTCCTCATCTCTTCCCACCATGACCATTTAGCCCCTAAATGAGTATTGTTTGTTGTTCACTTTATATTTACCTCATACAAGCAACATATACGTGAGGATATCGATCCGATAATGGTGGATAGAGACTCGTCTGGAGATAAATGCCCGTTTATATGCAAATGTCCAGAGGTGACGAAACTATTGATTCGCAAAGTATATTGGAGGAATTGGTGGAAGTTTTAATGCGCGTAAATCTTCTATAAAAATTGAAAATCAAAAGATGTTACCGATACCGTTAGATTGTTTGGAATGCATCATACATATTCATCTAACAAGCGCAGAAGATGTACGAACTCTCCGAATAAAATTCAGAAAACAACGATGACGTAATGTATTGGTGAGTGACTTTAGAAATATAACGAAATAAACTTGGGCAGATTTTGTTAGGCAAAAACACTAAATAGAATCTGATGAATATTGTGCATGATAGAGTACATCATCAAAAGAAACATAATAATTGTAACTCGCCGAATGTCTCTAAAAAGAGCGAGGTTTTCGATGATGTCTGTGATGACTTTATTTCAGAACAGGCTAATTAGACAAATGCTTTGTCGGCAGATGTATAAGAATTGCATCCGAACTCAGAAAAGAGACATTTATAACAAATTATTTAGACGCTCTCATCAAGCACAAAGTGAATAAAATTCACGAGAGGATGTTTACCAATAATTGGTACATACGACTCTAAATTTATGCTGCTGTTGTACTTGATGATGCTTCTGTTGCTCTTTCTGAGGCAGGCCTGTCTCTAAAAGATGCTTTACTCAACACCAGAGAATGATTTCGCTAGGGATAATATGAAATGTGATGTTATTTATTTGGCATGGGCTGATTTTCAGCGTCGTATTAACAATGGAGAGAACGAGTGTGGTGCTGCTAACAACATGGAACAGAAAATGTAGCAGTGCTTTTGCAACGTTCTCACTTATGTAAAGAACTAGTACCCGTGGATTCACAATGGTACCTGCTTAATTCTGCATCTCAAGGACAGCAGTGACATCAATAATGAAGTTAAAAGAGGCATTGAACAGATTCTCGAAACGCTGGAGAAATATGCCAATGCAGAATCGAATTGAATTTTCGAAAGATGTACTCAGGTGGAGATCCATCTCTTACCATATCACATGCAATTATTAAATATACTCTATGAGCATGCAGCTGGAAAAAAGATAATTTGTCAATGGCAGTCTATTAAATGTGTAAAATATCTCTCTCTCTCTCTCTCTCTCTCTCTCTCTCTCTCTCTATATATATATATATATATATATATATATATATATATATATATATATATATATATATATATATATATATTCAAACTGAGGGGAGCAACCACATAAATACTAAAATACTACCCATTGCACTCGGTGGAGACAACGAGCTTTTAAGGAGATCTCTAGGGAGTAGGAAATATATTTGCTGTCATTTTGCCTTGTCATATGGGCATCAGTTATGGCTTCCATGATTACATATTGGGTGTAAAATGTATTGTTGGTCTCGCGGCTGTAATGTTATGGTGAAAGTGACGATTGCAATCATCAATAAATCAGCCCTGATTTAATTACGACGGGTCATTTAATTCAAACATATGTCTGTTTGCTTTGAATATGTATTTCAGAATTCCATTTTAGGTTATGTCGTCGTGTAATGTCCACAAACAATACACACTAATAGTTCCAATATTAACTAAATAACAACATATTTTACGCCTTCAGGATGTTGAATTGCTTAATGAATCATTAATGATTTTTTTTGTGTTTTTGCAACAATTTATTCCGATGTTATTGATTGAACAATCAAACAAACAAACCTGCTAATGCAACCTTTTGTTTTTCTGCATGACTATTCTGCATATTACACTATTTAAAAACTAATTTGTATCGTTGTTTTTTCAAAGGTCATAGAAAGTATAAGTGATAACAAATATATCATTTAATATTAGATATAATAATTTTCCATTTAAACTGAGAAATATGTGGACATAATATCATAAATCTTCTTTTCTAATGTTTAGATTCGAGCGTCAAGCACTAAAAAGTGACCAAGTTAACCGATTACGATTGTTTCAACACCATTAGATCAACACAATGGCAAAACAATGTCTCAGCCGGATTTTGTGCATGTGCCTACTGGCATTGTTCTAATAAAGCAGTTCATTGCTCGCATATATAATAATTAAAAAAAGGGTTACAAAGTTTGATACCTGATGGCTCTTAAAGTTAAAAGTTTAATTTTTGCGTTATGTCTCGTTTCCGCTTGAAAAACAATATTGCAAAACATTTCTTGATTTTGTCCATATTATAACATTTACTTCTCGGGATTTACAAAATAAAAAAATAAATAAATTGTCAAAACTTTTCTCTTTACTCCAGTATTAGTCGCTCTTGATAATGGTAAAATCACTTCCCCGTAATCATGACGTTCAAACATTTTGACGTCATACTCTACACTTAAAAGAAGTGTATGCGAGCTATTGCATGAACACATAGAGCTAATTTAAAAATATTCAATTCATATATAGTTACGTAGAGATACTGATAATTAGAACCACGTAAAGCAGTGATGCATGTAGGAAAATCTAGGTGTATCTATACATGTGCTGAATACCTCTTGCCATATTTTAAGTTAACAAACTTAGAAGAGACATTATGAATATTTGTGAACTTGTTTATCATTTCTGATTGTTTGTACTAAAAGCAGCAGAGGTTCGTTTTAGGTGTCTATTAAAACTAAGAGTAAAAAAAAAGCTGTGGGACATTATAAGAATGATGCAAATGACTTTAGTGTGAATTGTAAGTTTCAACACATTTAAGACAGCCAACATGCAAAATATTGTCTCAACGGGATTTTGTACATTTGCCTACGGGGATTGTTCTAATAAAACAGTACAAAACTCGCATATATAATAATGAAATAAGGGTTTCAAAGTTTGATAGCCGATGACGTTTAAAGTTAAAATTTTGATTTTTTCGTTATGTCTGGTTACGGCATTAAGCAGTAATAAAACTAAAATATCATCAATGACCTCTAATTTTGGTATATACCTATAACATGTTTGGGTTTTCTAATGTTAACTTCAACTACATTTGTAAGTTTTAGCTTTGTAATATATATATATATATATATATATATATATATATATATATATATATATATATATATATATATATATATATATATATATAGAGAGAGAGAGAGAGAGAGAGAGAGAGAGAAGCATATATATATATATATATATATATATATATATATATATATATATATACCTCTATATATATATAGAGAGAGAGGTATATATATATATATATATATATATATATATATATATATATATATACCTCTATATATATATAGAGAGAGAGGTATATATATATATATATATATATATATATATATATATATATATATATATATATATATATATATATATATATATATATAGGTATAATAATAATAATAAAATGCAATACTATAAGATTTGCCTACGGGGATTGTTCTAATAAAATAAAATGCAATACTATAAGATTTAAAAGTAAAACTTATTTCAGATAAGTTGTTAATGTTATTCGTGAAAAGATGTGAAGGATGTTGAATTGTTATCTCAAGTTAAGACATCATGCAGATCACGCACAAAGTGACTTGATTTAGTTTGATTCACTTTGTTATCTCAAATAAAGACATCGTGCTGACGAATCGATAAGTGACTCGATTTAGTTTGATTCATTTTGTTGTCGCAAGTGACGACATCGTGCAGAGGATGCACTAAGTGACTTAATTTAGTTTGATACACTTTGCTATCTCAAATAAAGACAGCTTGCAGAGGACGCACTAAGTTACTTAATTTAATTTGATATACTTTGTTGTCTCCAGTGAAAACATCGTGCAGAAGACGCACTAAGAGACTTAATTTAATTTGATACACTTCGTTATCTCAAGTGACGACATCATGCAGAGGACGCACTAAGTGACTTGGTTTAGTTTCATACACTTTGTTATCTCAAATAAAGACATCGTGCAGAGGAAAAACTAAGTGACTTGATTTAGTTTGATACACTTTGTTATCTCAAGTGACGACATCGAGCAGAGGACACGATAAGTGACTTGATTTAGTTTGATACACTTCGTTATTTCAAAGAAAGACATCATGCAGAGGACGCAGTAAGTGAATTGATTATGTTTTATACACTTTGTGATTTTATTTCCAGCCCTGAAGAACAGCTTCAAGACATTCAACCATTAAACAGATGGCGCTGTCAAACGAAGAGAAAATGAGATTAGTCCATAATCACCGTATCATGAACGATGAGCGCTTGCTGTCATCTTGCACAGTAATGGATAATAATTAACCGATATCAACAATATTATGTGAATGCGCACGGGTGGTGTGTCCAATGAATTTCTTCAACCTGTTGTTATGGCAACAATCACTTTTCTCTAGATCTTATTCTGTAAAGGTTCAATTATACAGTTATTGTTTTGGAAAACGGAGGGTAACGATAAGCTTATAATGATGTTAGCTCTTTATCTGCCTTTTCAAAGTTAACCTTAAATACATGCAAAATCTATGACAATTTTTTTATTTGTAATTGTTGATGTGGTGCAAGATTTGCCTAACGATATTAATTGTATTATGACGAGCATTTCTGTAAAGAACATAACTCTTTATGCTGTTTAAGTCGTTTAGTATGTGCTTTCATAAAATGTCTTCTTTAAACTTTTTTGTTTGTTCTTTACAGTGTAATCCAAATATGATCTTGAATAGTTTAATATATAACCTCTCTACCATTAAACTGTATTCGACCTTAAATCATATTAGGAAATATTCTGACAGATCAAAGGGGCAGTTAATGTACATTTCCCAGTCAGGTGTAGCATGCATCACTCTAAGTGTAACGTAAATTTGTATTACGGCCCGGGCTGGTGGCTCTCAAATCATTTCAAAACTGTCAGCTGACACAACATAAATTAGTCTGTCACGAAGGCACATATAGATGTGGCGACGCGCCCGTTTTATATCATTCATAATCTAGCGGGGATAACTGTTGAAAAATTGATTCTATAATGTATAGATTAGTCGACTAGATCATCTAATCTTACATTCAAATAACTAAAATCAATAGTACTATCAGCGACACAAAGACATAAATTGATGCTTAATGAAACGAAAAGACTTATTGGAAATACAGTCACGGTCTTAGTACATTTAGCTCAATGTTAAGTGAAACAATATTCTCTATTACCATTTTTGTGAGTTGCATTAAGTCTTTTTGTAGATTCCTGCTTACACATATGAATCGATATATTTATATATGTTTATTGAATTAGAAATTATATATATATAATGCATAGCAAGATGTAAAAATAACATCTTCACTGCAACATATATATGGCGCAGTATTAAACACTTTTTTATCACAATAATATCGACAAGTAGGTCACGCTAATCAGCAAATCACGAGTGGTCTCAATGTGTGTGTAAAATAATCAGTTAAGCTTCGTCAAGCGAAGTTCTCGATGTCCTTCATTCACTCGCTCTTTCTCTGTTTCAATAAGAATTGACGGATCATACAATATATAACTTGTTCTAAGCGAAATTAAGAGTGATTTTCAAATGACCTGCTGATTGCGTGAGAAACAACACTTCGAAAATCCTATAACATTTGAAAGTTACCGGTATCAATCGGAAATAACCCGGTTACAATTTCCTTTCCCAACATGTAAAAGCCTTTAAACGTCTTCCAACAACATGAACATTTGCGGCAATAAACTTGCTTCAGCAGAAACGATAGTAACAGTGATCAATGATTCGTTCAATGTTTAGTTATTAAACCCGATGTTGCATTTATGTTATGAGTTTCATTCCCACGACCTTTCCCAGAAGTCCGTGTAGCGTGTCAATAAATAGCAGTTTGATCTTCGGACTGCAGCCATTTGAATCCTTTGTTAATTTTATGAATCAGAAATAATTTGAATCTCCAAATCTTCGTCTCAGCGAACAAGATTTTCAGCGCAGCTTCAAAGTAAGATGCACGTGCACCTCACTAGGACAGTCACGCGAAATTAGCATTTGGTTGGGTAAAAAGAACGGAAACAATGTTTTAGATTACAGAAGTTTATCGAAATACACACTGATCGTGTGTCGCACTATTATGCTGTAAGTATGGCATTGGTCCCAAGATGTAAAATTGACTGATCATTGGAACGATTCTAGTCTGATTAATCAGCTCAGAATTTGATTGCCATGAATTTGTTGTATGATTTATTACCCGCATTCCTTTTATTGTATGAATTTGTATTTCTGCCATATCAGCGTATTGTCCCACTACAGCCAAATTACTTCGGTGTTAAATACAAAATGGCCCTTTCATGACACATGATAAAACGTCACATACACATGTCCTTATGTTCAATCTATTATCCAATGCAGAAGTGTTTCCACTTTGCGAACGATGAAGCAGTTATAAGTAATATATACAAGTTTATGATCTGTTCCGCACAAGAAATCTGGAATATTTCAATTCACTATGCCAAGACAAATGTGCCTTTTTGGTTATTTTTACGCCAACTGAAATCGACTTTAAATAAGATTCCAATATAAGAGATATACCTATTTAACTTTACGTACATGTAATATCTCCTATTCGTGCACAACAGACAAAACTCTGTCTGTTGAGATATTTTGGCAAACTTTTGAGTGAGTCAATTATTTCGTCTGACATTTATTAAGTAACGTCTTAACCATGTAACTAAATAACTAATTATTAACTAAATGACTATCTTATTAACATCTAATAGAACACTAATAAATAAACGAAAAATGTAATAAGTTTGACTCAATACATCTGTGGTATCTAATGTCTGATATTTTGCTTTCGATATGTATAAACGTAATAATCGTATTCTCTCCCGATGATTTAGCGTATGCAGTGTCGGCAACAATATAGCAAGTATATGGACTTTGTTAATTTGTATGGAATGAATTGTCCGTTGTTAAAAAGAAACAAAGATATTTATACTGTCTTGCAAAAACGTTATTAACTATTGTGAAATGCAAATCAAATGTGGAAGAAAATATAATACATTGTATGAAGGAAAACGATATTCCGACTCGTTCACCACAGTAAAAGTACGGCCTTGACCTACATATCCATACGATTTTTTTTCATGGAGCTAAGCGTCCATAAAAATCTAAAAATAAACTTAAGCATAACCTTGAACAAGATGCCCTTGAGGATGTTGTGAAGACACAGTACGTGACAGTGAAATTCAGCGAACGATTCAATGATATCAATGATATCAGACTTGTGACTGACAAGGGCAAATGTCAAGGGACAGGTTTATACATTTTCTCGTTTTGGTCCTCTTGATAAATCCACAATATGCACTCTGAACAACGTATTGTATCAGATGTAAATAGTCGCGCAATACAAACGTATAATAATTTCGTAACTTTTGGAGTTACATCCCTTTGAGCAAATGTGCACAAATTGTTCCTTCGTCTTTTTATTTAACATTTGTTAAATAGAAATATTAAAACTAGACATTGTAAGTATTGGATTCAGAAACAGGTTTGATCGCAATGGACTGATATATGGAACCCAGGAAAGGATATTAATTTGTCTGTATGCTTGCGCATATCGAGAGCTTCCGTTTGCTCTGAAAAGGGAACAAGTAGATACTGTTAAGGATCCCCTGGAAACAATCAGGTTATAAATTATCAAAAAAGATAAACGAAATGTTTAAATTTTTGCATTTCTTTATCCTTGATGCTTTTATGTTTTCCAATCGGTGGGGCGGGGAGGGGGGTACAAACAAACGGGATGGGGTGCGGATATAAGTGCATTATTATACATATTATTAGTATACATAAAGATTACTTTATTTACGGGTGTACATCTTTTTTATCTTCTTTTGAATTAGAATAAAGCCTATCGACTACTGTCTAGAGACTCTGAATTAGTCCAAAGTGACCAAAGACAACTGGCTAATTCTTTAAATTATTTCTCTGCTCGGTCTTAGTGTGTTTATTACTGACTTGATTGACCATTGTGGTGCTTTAAGTGAGATTTCACACTTAGTGCTTGTGATTCTAGCAGATTATAATTGCCAGTAGTGGCATCAGAACATTAAACCCAGCATTCTGGATATTTGATACAAGAGACTGTCAACATATTATGTGCTATTGTTTATCTTCCCATGTCTAGCTGAACCTGGATAATTTAGATCTCTGATCTCTAACAAATGCAGAGTGGTACACCAGGCAGTTTTTTTAGTTGGGCTTGGTACTGTAAGCAACATTGGTTTTCTAGTTTATGTGAAGATTTTAGATTAATTGTTAAATAAACTTGAAATAACCCTTACATGGTAATAATGTGTCTTTTGAACCCGAATTTCATATATGGCTTATGCCAATGCAACGAAAACCCAAATATTAAAGTAAAACTCTTCTTCCTGACCTTAATTCCTCGTTCATCTAGGTAGGTACAATCACCTGAGAGCACCGGTATATACTTGACTCGTTTAAAACTTTGATGATTTCTTCCTAAGCAGCTATGTCATAAAGTGCCGCAGACCTACAATTCGGAGTGAGAGAGACTAATGAACCCTTCCATCCTTTGAACTCAGCAAGGTAAAAATACGCAATACGCAGATACGAAATAAAACAAAAAAGAAGACACAGAGGCGTAGCTGGGATGGGGGGTGGGGGTGTCAGAGGGGGACAGATGTGCCCGGGCGCCAGACTAGTAGTGGCCCCAAAATGGGCTTTGAAATAGGCTGTATGTGGAAGTTTTGCTGCGGATATGTAACTGTGTATTAGTTTTTTCTTCTCATTAATAGCCGTTGGCGTTACATTGGGTGATTTAATTGATGAAAAAAGGGGTTTAAGAGTTTGGGGAGGGGGGAGGGGCGTAAAAATGAATCTTGTCTGCGGGATCCAAACACTCTAGCTACGCCTCTGAGAAGACAATATATATTTCCTGCACAGTAACAGGCGAGAAACGTGCCATTAACAGAATCATCCATCCATCACATCTATTCACCTCTCTACCTATTAAATTTAAGTAAAATTATCTTTTTTATTATTATTATGTGTTCCTGAATCTATATATGGATTTACCGTACCCAGATGAGAATTAATTACTGGGTCGAAAAGCGAATGCGCTTGCTACGCACAAATCCTTATATGAGCGACTCTGTTACATACTTTTTTAGGGATGTGTGTTTAGTCGAAGGAGTATAGATGTTGGTGCGTGCAGATATATATATATATATATATATATATATATATATATATATATATATATATATATATATATATATATATATATATATATGTTTTATCCAGATAGATAGATAGATAGATTCAAATATATGCATATATATATATATATATATATATATATATATATATATATATATATATATATATATATATATATATATACGCATGTTTTATCCAATGTCTCAGGAACATATTTATCTCTGAACTTATAGTGTTGGCTTAAGACCCAAACCAGACTTTGCCCGAAAAAGCAAACCTTGTCGTCTAAAAGTCTTGTTTGTCGTTAGACTTGTTTTCTTTTCAGAAGGCATTACTTATTAACAAAACATTTAAACCATGGAACCAAAAGGCTCATTCTACACCGAACTTTATAATAGTAATAAGTGATCGCTTTTCAATTCAACATAATGTAAAATACCCAAATCCTCTGGATGTTAATCATACTAAGCTAGATTTTATCATAATCTAAGGTGTAGGAAATCTGATATAAAATGGACCTGAAGTGTTACAAGTTTATATGTTCAAAACTTTACGCTACTGTGCAACAGCTTGCAAATTATCTTTGAATGAATAAGCAGGTTTCTCTATCCTACCCACAATACCCTTGGACTGATAACATCTTTATATCCGCTAAATGTCAAATTACGTCAAATAATTCTTGAGCAAAATCGTATAAATTGCTCAACCGTATATTTTTTGAAAGTGAAGAATCCATGTTCGTACGTAAGTATAGATAAGAATCATAAGATAGTAGACATTATGACATTTCAATTGTTCCCTCTTTTTACTGAATTAGATGATGCATATCATGAAACAATCAACATGTTTGCCAAAGCAAGACTGCCTTCGATATGACTTAATTTTAGGGCGGAACGTTTCAACAATTTTATTTTTTCCATGATCCGGTAGTTATAGGTTATTCCGGAACAAAGTTTACGACCATGCATTGAAACCTTGTTATCGGTAGAAAAAGCAGTTGTTTTGAACATTTAACGTTCTTCAACAGATGTCCAATTACTACATTTAAATAATTTTTGATGCAAAGTCAGAATATTAATGTCAATATATATATATATATATATATATATATATATATATATATATATATATATATATATATATATATATATATATATATATATATATGTGTGTGTGTGTGTGTGTGTGTGTGTGTGTGTGTGTCTATCTATCTATCTATCTATCTATCTATCTATCTATCTATCTATCTATCTATCTATCTATCTATCTATCTATCTATCTATCTATCTATGTGTGTCTGTGTGTGTGTGTACTTAAGAAAATTTTACAAACTTACATTTATATTAAATCATATTCATGTAGTATTTACATGAACAATTTATTAATTTGCATTGATTTTCCTAACAGACTTTCTAAAGTTAACAACAGTAAACCAAAATCGATTCGAATATATAATTTGGGCTAGAATTGAAAGGTGTGGTTCCCACTATCGTAGAGAGTTTTATATATTGTACGCTTATTGCTGAAAAAGTAAACTCTGTTACGTTCTCACACAGCTAATTATTTTCCAAGTTGAGAAATAAAATCCGTTATCTCTCTCTATAGCATGAAGGACAGAAGAATGAAGGATAGAAAAAACGGATGCACGCATATTTTGTCTGATTCACAGTAACCGAAATGAATTTGCGTGTGTGTATCATTCACAGTACAGATCAGAATCGATGTAACTTCACAAAACGTGCATGCCAAACTTGTTTTTATTACATATCCCAACATCTTCCCATTTATAAAGACTAATGCATATTTCTGTAAGTACAAGACTTCGGAGGTAGTCGCTGTGGCAAAGTGATTTGCATGCCGGACTGTCAAGTCCAACGTCACTGGTTTAAATTCCGCCAAAATCGATTGAATGGGGCACTGGTCATGGGTACTTTACTCGATAATAGACTTTATTTGCATCACAAGTAGGAACGTTTAAGTACATTTTAATTGAACGTAAACAGACGAGGAGTCTTTTTGATACTTTTCAGAAAATCAGCTCTATCGTACCCAAAGGCACAACACAGAGTTCATCAAGGTTGATCGGATGATGGGAGTCAAACCCTCCTCTTCATCGCAGAGCCCCAATAAATTCCCTTGCGTATTGGCATTAACATGTATTATACAGTGATATCTACACCTGCTTTGCTACCTTTTTCATTCACTTCACTCTCGGTGTACATTGAATAACTACTAATTATTTGGGCTACATTTGCTTCATCTATTAAATTTGAATGCAAAACTGAACAAAAAGTTTAGCGGTTACAAATCATTGAAGGAAAGAAAAATGGTACTGTATTGAAATACATAACAAAGGAAGAACATTTTTATGGGAATAGGGGAACAGTACTGGCACTTTTTGTACGACTGGAATTATATCTTGTACATACGTCATCATCTGATTTTATTTTATTATATTTTTGTAACACTCAGTTTGTGAAGATTATTCATTAACTTTGAGCAATAAAGACTCCGTCTGAAAGAAATTCAATGGTAGCGGCAACATTATTGTTCATATTCAAGCAGATCTGTCATTCTTTATTCCATAAAGATTATAACCCCAGGGAAGAACCACGATTAAGGCCGAGATCCCGTGATTTCCCCACCCTTAATATCGAGTTTAATTACAATAATTTACACCTAACATATAGTTAATTTGAAAATATTTCTTTAATGTCAACTCTGAAACTCGTTTTATAGCATTGTCAGAAAACATATTAAAAGACTAAATGGGGAATAAATATAAACGGGACAATGTCAATGGTGCTTAACGGAATAAAGTTACTTGGTAGATATGAGAGAGAGAGAGAGAGAGAGAGAGAGAGAGAGAGAGAGAGAGAGAGAGAGAGAGAGAGAGAGAGAGAGAGAGAGAGAGAGAGAGAGAGAGAGAGAGAAAGAGCACTAGAAAAAACTAAACAAAAAAACCCCAACACACTACCACCTACCTCCGCGAGAAAAAAAAAAAGAAAAGAAAAATGAAGCATCAACCCAAACGCCATTTGTCGAAAACCAACAACCAAAATAAAAATAAATGTTTAGTTGGGTGTGTCCTAACATAACCTAAAACGTTAAATTTGAAAACAAAATACAACATAATCACTCTTTCTACATCAATTATTAAGCTTTAACAATATAATACAAATAATAATAATAATAATAATAATAATAATAATAATAATAATAATAATAATAATAATAATGATGATGATGATGATGATGATGATGATGATGATGATGATATATATTTGTGTGTGTATGTGTGTGTGTGATCCTTATTATGATGGCTGACGTTGGCACTGGAAAAACAGACAATTATATACCTCGGGACTTTGAAGATCATGTATTAATGCCTACAATTATAATTACAGCACCGGAACAGTTGAACACTGAGGAAAACATTATCAGGTAAATATAATGTTAAAGACTGATTAAAGCGGGCTTTATTAACAATCTACAAACGTCAACAGATTTGTTTACTTTAACAATAAAAACTTGTATACATAGCAACGTGCATAATAACTGTATTTAGTACATGATAAACAGCCTGTAGCGAATCGACCAAAAATAGATTACGAAGTAAATGAGCACAGAAGGACGAAAATGATGATGGTCTTTTAATCAGGACGAAAAGACAAAAACAGCTCATTATTTTAAAACTATAGCCCATGGGAAACATATTAAGGATTTTATATATATATATATATATATATATATATATATATATATATATATATATATATATATATATATATATATATATATATATATATATATAAGGCGGAGGCAGCTAGTATACTTTATGTTTTAGACTTGATTAACTGTTTTGTAATATGATTTTGTTTTACGTTTCCAGGGTCTCCGTTTGCTTCATTTTTATTGTATCACCAAAACTGAGCCTTTCATTACAATTGCAAAATTGGAAAATGAGATTATTAAGTAATAAAGAAGTAACCTGTAAATCAATTCATAAAACGGAAATATGAATACTGTCAGATATACCAGACAATGATGTTTTTGCTTCTTTTTAAATTGATGGTTAGTAATGTATATCATGCATTTTATTATTTGCGTACACTAGTGTTTCTTTATGATTTTCTGTTTTCTCCATTTTAGGATTGTGATGTATTGATAGTACTTAAGTTATTATAGATTGCAATCTTTTACAGAAGGACATGTTGAATTTCCCGCTCATCAAACGTTTGATCTTTTCCACTAGATCGGCAACGACGTGGAAGCTTGGGGTATGTAGAAGATGATTGTACTAATGAATAAGAAAATGTCATCCCGGACTTAAATCTTATTATATCAAATGGAACATACATAGAACAACTGGTTTTAAGCAAAATGTGGACGCAAAAGCAAATTAAAAAATTAAACACCATAGTACATTGTTCTAACTTGTAAGTACTAGATAGGGTAAAATATCAGTCATTGTCATGTAATTTAATACGCGGAGTGACATCTCTGATGAGCACATTTCTTCCAATGGATAATTTAAATGAATTATACACAGCAATGAAAAAAGAATATCTGACTATAAATAAATCTTATCTTGTCTTGCCTTGCCTTGTCTTGTCTTGCCTTTAATTTACCTATCCTTACCTGAACGAATCTTAACGTATCTCTTATCTTGTCCTGTCTTGTCGTCTCTTAACTCATCTTATCTTATCTTATCTTATCTTATCTTATCTTATCTTATCTTATCTTATCTTATCTTATCTTATCTTATCTTATCTTATCTTATCTTTTTTATCTTATCTTATCTTATCTTATCTTATCTTATCTTATCTTATCTTATCTTATCTTAAATTATCTTATCTTATCTTATCCTATCTTATCTTATCTTATCTTATCTTATCTTATCTTATCTTATCTTATCTTATCTTATCTTATCTTATCTTATCTTATCTTATCTTATCTTATCTTATCTTGTCTTTATCTTATCTTATAACCAATGGATTTTCATTATTTTGGTTAATTTTTCCTCATTCTGCACTGAGTGCATGATACAGAAAATAATAGAAATAAGTCTGATAAATCATATATAATTCATCAATTTAAAAGTGTTGTGCCAAAAGTTTGAATTGTTAAACAATAAGTGTTTTAAATATTGAACACAAATGATAGAAAATGAGTTATCAGAGAAGCTTTTAACAAGTGCAAAAGCATGTGAAAGGATAGCGCGTGAACTACAAAGTTATAGATCGCAGTTATAATTGACAATGTTATAAAATGCAAATGTGTAACTACTTGTTGCTTGAATCTTAATTCTTTAACTTAGCGCTAATGAAAAAAAAGGTTTAACACCATAAAAGGGCAGCCTAAAAAAGAAATATTTTTTTTTATAAATCCAGTTAATAACATAATTGAAATTACAGAGAAAGAATTTGGTCATCTATTACAATATTTTAAAAATTATGTCAAAAGCAACATATTATAATCCATTAACGCTAACAATTAAAACTAAAATATTTATTTTCAGATGGTTTTTGTGAATTTGAAATGTACATAAACATAGTCAGAAAGGAAATTATTGCTAATAATGATACAGTTTAAAAGTATTGACACTGGTGTTTAAAACACGATTCAAACGCTTTAGTAACACGAAGCAATAATTACAAAGTAAATACAAGTTTCTACAACTGTAAATTATTAGGATTCAATAGAAAGAGATATATTCAGACAACTACAATTAAGACAACTACACTAAAGACAACTACAATTAAGACAACTACAATTAAGACAACTACAATTCAGACATCTGCAGAATCTAATAGAATCTGTGAATTTTTAAATATTTTTTTCTTCTAGTGGACATATATGAGGAATTATTAAAACTAACGGTACCCATTTCAAATATGTTTTTCTTTCTGGTGGATATTGTTACGTGCTTAGGCTCGAATAAACAGTAACATAGAAAAAGTGAAAAAAACAAGAAAAATCAACTTACGGTTTTCCAAAATTAATCCAAAAATAATTCAAACTATAATCCACTGTGAAATTGCAAAAGTCCTGGCAATAAAATGTCCAAATAATTCCTAGTTCGAATCTTAGTGAAGCATCCAAGATGGAAGACGATGTCACGTGATGAAGTCAGTTCTGGTCTTATGAAATTCAATGATGACAATTGTTTTCCAGATAAATAACAAAATAAATCCTCTTGATCCAAACGAATTGAAATAATTTCCAGTACAAGGTAATTTAAAATAACTCAAAAGAACAGAACTTAATATTCTAACAGCCCAACTTCTACTAAATAGTTCGCTCCAAAACATAATTTATATACCTGTTTTTACGTAAATAAGGAAGGGGTCGCATGATCTTCTAGAATCTTTAGAACAAATTTACGTTTAAAAAATCTCGTGCATGAGCCAGATGAGAATCAGTTATTTTTACTCTCAAGAACTAAAAATAGAAAGATGTTTTTTACAAAGCTCCATAATGTCCTTGGAATCAACCAATCATTTTAAAAGCTTGTTTACAACTCTGAAGCTAGGTCAGAAATGAGGTCAACATCTGGTGTTTATTTGTAAAGTACAGGTCATCACACTTTTTAAAACAAATATCTCCCAATGAATGAATCTTAAACTTAAAATGTCAAATTTGAATCTGACAAACAAACAATTAAAACAAAAATAAATGACTTAAATCAAATATACATAACAATATATATGAAGAATTATTAAAACTAACGGTACCCATTTCAAATATGTTTTTCTTTTTCTAGTGGACATATATGAGGAATTATTAAAATTAACGGTACCCATTTCAAATATGTTTTTTTTTTCTAGTGGACATATATGATGAATTATTAAAATTAACGGTACCCATTTCAAATGTTTTTTTTTTCTAGTGGACATATATGAGGAATTATTAAAATTAACGGTACCCATTTCAAATGTTTTTTTTTCTTCTAGTGGACATATATGAGGAATTATTAAAATTAACGGTACACATTTCAAATGTTTTTTTTCTTCTAGTGGACATATATGAGGAATTATTAATATTAACGGTACCCATTTCAAATATGTTTTTTTTTTTTTCTAGTGGACATATTTGAGGAATTATTAAAACTAACGGTACCCATTTCAAATGTTTTTTTTTCTAGTGGACATATATGAGAAAATATTAAAACTATCGGTACCCATTTCTGCCATAAAACTGAATTTTTTTCTGGTATTCAAGACTAATCAATTAAGAGGCTGAGAATATAAAAATATGGCAAGTGTTCTTGTAATTGTAACCAAAATATTACCATTTCGTACAACAGACACATTATAGCAAGCTTAGACATGGGATACGTACATAAATGGCGGCTATTTAAATTCATTTGCATCATAAGATCGCAGTTGGGAGTTAGATTAGATTATTTTAGTTTATCATTTTCGACGGATTGATAGCAACAAACTAAAGATCTTAGATACATGTGCATCACGAAGGTAGGGCTTTTTATAACCATCCAATACAGATAACAAATTGGCCAACTCACACGACGAAAGTCCATTTAAACGGGGATTATTTAATACCAACATAATGTTTTCCAAAGAATCATGATATATATATTTCACGGCATCCATACATGGTCACCATATCTTTCATATGGTTCGACCGTCTTGAAAGATTAAAAACACTGACTCATTTGTGGCCGATTTATCACCGACTGGCTGAACATTGTTATACAGTAATATCGTCGTCCGGATGCTTTAGTTGTTCGTAAATGACATCTTCATCTATCAAAAGGAACTAAACTACAATTTATAAATTACATCGTCCTATGAACATCTCATTACAAATCCTATAAAACTCAAACGATATAACTTTTATTTTCAACACTAAGATGAAGAGATATCAAAATTTCTTTTTCCTTTCTCGCAGTGTGGCCACCGTTCTGGTTCATAATCAATACATTATTCTCGGTATAGAGCTGTATCTCATAGACGAATCTTAAAATTTCCTTCCAATAGGTACTCATTGAGTTGAAAAGAGAAATATATACGATAACACTATTAACAAGCCCTTTGAAGTGTTATGTTTATTCCCATCAAGATTGTGTTAAATTTAACTGCTTAGAGATTTTTGACATATAGACTGATTAAGGCAATGAAATGAGTGTCGTCGGAACGCTTTTTTTTTTTGGGGGGGGGGGGGGTCTTTTGAGGCCCTGCTTCCATCGCTCTTTGACTAACCATCCATTCTAAACACATGAAATATCCTTCATAAATCTGGAAATGATCAATGCAAAAAGAAATACAAAGGTACCTGGCATTGCTTATTACTAGTTCCATACCGAACACTCGTTTGGTATTCACTTCTGGACCGAATAGTGGGCCAAGAAACTATTCATTATTTGGCCGAATAGTACTAGTCGGCCCGAATACGAATAGTGATTACGTGACATCTGTTTTTGCATATGTTGCTGCTACAGCGAGTTGGCTAAAGTAACTCTCTCATTAACGTAATATATGTTGTGGTTGCAGCCAGGCATTGCTTTTTGCCTGGACCGCGGTATCGTAGTGTCCGTAATCTTCGTTCTTTATGTACAGTGACTGAAGGTTAACGTTCATAGTTTGAGACTTGAGCAAGTCAATTGTTAGTTAAACATATTACTTAATTTTACATTATATTCAACTTACAGTTGGTTAGTTCAATAATGGATAAGCGACGTCCAAATTTAAAATGTTTAAGATTTCCGAGGATGAAGCAAAAGCACTGTGAAGTCTGTGCAATGCTGTCATTTCTCGTGGCGATAGTTCAGCGAAGTCATTCACAACAAACTCCACTGAATAACCATGTGTCGTACAAACACCCGGACAAATACAAACAGTTCATAAATCAGAAAGCAGCAGCACCAGCCTCGGCACGTATAAGTGCTTGCCTTTGACAGCCATACTCAATTATTGATGAGAGTGGCTTGAAATACTGATTGATATACTTGAATGAAGGTAGTGCTACCAAACCGCAAATTCTTCAGTGAACAAATCATACATGAAATGTACGATACGCGGGGGGGGGGGGGGGATTGTGTCCAGGCTGCCATAAGCGATAAGCGAACGAACGTTTTGTGTCCAATTAAAGATACATGAGCAGAGTAGACAACGACAACATCGTTCATGCGCTTAACGGCAGATTGGATCGATGACAACGTTGCATGCAAAGCTGCTGTCCTTCATTGTCAAATGTTTTATGGACTTCACACTCGAACTTGAGTAGCTGATGATCTTTTGGACATGATGAATTTCTGGAATATCGATAAACAACGTGTCCACTTGGTCATACGTGATGGAGCCGCCAACATGATGAAAGCGATACGTGATGCAGATCTTCCCAGCGTCAGTTGTTTTGCCCAGCCACTACAGCTGACTCTGCATTACGCAATTCTGGCACATATATTTTTTGCTGACTTGATGACATTCTCACGAAAGATTGTGGGACATTTTCGACATTCCTCAAGTTCTACCCCGAGCCTTCATGCCATTCAAGAACAACTTGGAGTGCCAAACCATCGGTTTCATTAGGATGTAATTACCAGATGAAATTCAACATACAAGATGCTGGATCGTTTGACAGAGCAAACAAGAGCTTTATATGTGTATGCTGCTGAATGTCACGAAAAGTACAACAAGGTGCTATTAATGACAACAAACCAGTGGGCTTTGGCAACCAGAATTGTTACAATTTTGCAGCCGTTTGAACAACTGACCATTAAATAAGCTGCAGTAATTCATGTTCTTCAGTGGTCATACCAGCTATTCCAGGCTATCTTGGTGTATTTTGAGAAAGATGCTTCTGATGATGGCATCAAGAAGACAGTCAACGAACTGACAACATCATTAATGAAGAGATTTAATGACTTGTATGAGAATAGCATGTATGCGGTGTCCGCTGGCTTGAATCTTCGCTTCAAGCAACGTTTTTTTTTACCACTGTGCAGCAAGTACAAGCCAAGACAGACATTATGACTGCTACATTACTATGCCAGACAAAGTCACTTACAGTCTGAATATTTTCCTGATGCTGACGAACATCTGCCAAGAAACTAAAGCAGAGAAACGACGATCGTTTACAGCCTGGTACAGAACAACATATCTGTCACCATAGAAACAGAATTGAACAACTACCTGGCAGAGCCGTGTATTCCGAGAGATACTGACCCATTAAATTGGTGGAAAATAAACATGTCAAGATTTCCCACCTTTTGTCAAACTGCAAACCTCTACTTTTCTGCACCACATACGAGCGTACCAAGGAAACGTCTCTTTAGTACAGCTGGCGATACCTGCAGTTGTGAAATGAAAAGCTGCCTTAATGCTGACAACATGGAACGATTGGTGTTTTTGAAAGCTAACGCAGCATGCATGCGTTAACTGAACTGTAAGCTACAATTTCTAAGTTTAGTTAAATTAGTTTACAGAGACTCGCAGAAGGATGCAAAAATTACATGCAGTTAACTGTTTACGTTTAGTTTATGTATTAAATATACTGAACTGACACGTTTGCTTACATTTGAAATGTTGAATGGTATCGGCAGATTTATTTTTTTACACTATTCGTACTCTTATTCGGCCGAATAGCTGGTCCAATTATTAGTACTTGACCGAATAGTGATAATCACATATTCAATAGTGTCCTACATGTTACATTATTTTGATTCTCCTAAAGATTTTGATAAGCCGATTATAAAAATCTGTATTATCATCATGAAACATGAATCATTTTGAATTATATGATCTGGTCCAAGAACATATGTATGCATCCTAAAAATTAAATCAATTTGAATGAAGATAGCCTAACCAATCCGGAATATGTAATAATAGGTGAATAGGACAAATGGCTTTTTTAAGAATTGATTTAATTTTCAGAATTTGGATTACAACGACGTCATTTTTAACCACGCTCATGTTGTAACATTATTCTCGTTATACGTTTCCAGATAATTACTTTCGACCATTTCAATCTAGATAAATCACGTAAATTAATTGATCGATTATAAGGGATCAATACGTCTAAGCGTCTGGCGTGGAAATATGGCTGCATCTATACATTTGGATTACTGATATAGTTTTCTTGTAGTTTGTATGAACGTTATATCTAATGATCCGTTATATGTTAAACAACTGAGCTTAACCTCGTGTCCTGACGTAGAAGCTCAACTACTCACACCCAGTATAGGTCATGGTGACTTACTTTTCATAATCTGTTTATCATGCCATGAGTCTATGAGTCAATGACACGGGTCTCTTTTCCACTGACCGGTACATGCACTATTATGAATTGCTACAGCACGATTCGTAACAGGCAGAAATATACATTATAAATAAACTAGGTATTTGTGGTTTATGTTTCACACTAAGCTGAATTCTTATTTTCTCAATTGGTATTTTCTATATTTTCATAATATTTTCAAAAAAAATTAATATCAACAAGAAGAATGCTAGTATAATGTAATAAAATAATGTCTTTTGGGGGTATAAAAGTTGCAAACAATAATGTCCAACACATAGTAGATTCCTAACTGTTTTAAAATGTTCACCCAAGCTACGGCTCCAGATGATTTTCCTTTACGAGAACAGTTTAGTAGTTGTATACCAATTCAATAGATTATCAAAACTACAGAATGGAGACAACTATGCCTTAACTGATGACAGGAAAATGGACGCAGAGATGCCTAAGAGACATGACACGATTAAATGGAACTTTAAGAAAAGTATGTCACGATGATTTGATTTCATATGTCCTAGAATAGTGGTTTTTCTATTGTATGGTACATATATTAAGTTCCACTCTTGTATGGATCACTAGAAACCAACCTATACAGATGAAATTGTCGCATGATCGTCAGACCGTGATTTGAAGGAGAGAGATTAAAATGGTATAAATGCAAAACACGTATAATTTTTCCAGCACACATCACATGATATGCTTCGGTATTTAATTGCTTTCACAATAAATTCATACGGTACCTAGCTTTTTGACACATGGACCGGGACCAATAACTTTATTGCGATTACATGATCAAAGGATTTTCTTCAAAGAAAAATCAATAAATTATAGCTGTATTTCAGTTATCTTCATCATTGCTCACTATCAGTCCTATCGGGGCTGGGAGTGTCTGGCGCCACATTTCAATCTGACACTCGACACTATATATATATATATATATATATATATATATATATATATATATATATATATATATATATATAGAGAGAGAGAGAGAGAGAGAGAGAGAGAGAGAGAGAGAGAGAGAGAGAGAGAGAGAGAGAGAGAGAGAGTCAGTTGTCTTGCTACCGAACTGCATTGCTTGTAATCCAGACAACAATGGAGTGCGTTAAGCGTTTGCTGTATTTTATGTGAGCACATGCTTGAAGCAAAGCAACATCAATCACATATTACGCAGGGAATTTAGTTGTACAAGTTTTGTCCTCGCTTTTGTAATAGTAGTAGTAGTACTTGTAGTAGTATTTGCATCAGCAGTAGTAGTGTTCATCATTATCAATCTATTGACCTAGTTTAGTCGTTGATGCACTGTGGTGCGGAACATCTGACCAGTTCCTTCCGCAACATTATTCGTGGTCCATTCTGTGATTTTGTCAGTCAACATTTGTCTCTACCTCTCTTTCCGCCACCCTGGACGCTGCCCTGCAGTACTGTTGTGGATAGACTGTTGGCTCTAGTGACATGGCTATACCATTTTAGCTTGCCGTGTTTGACAGTGGTGATGAGGTCTGCATAATTGCCTACTTTGTGCCTGATGGTGTTACGTACTTCTCCATTTGTGATGTGGTCCATGACAGAGATGCCTAAGATGTTACTGTAGCATCTGATTTCAAGTGTCTGAATCCTTCGTTCTAATTCTGCTGGCAGGGTCCAGGCTTCACATGAATACAAAAAGAGTGAGATCACTAGTGCTCTCAATAGTCTGATTTTTGTGCTCAGAAAGATATTCTTGTCTCTCCAGATGATGAGATAAAGCTTTTTCCGTTGTTTGTGCTGATCGTAATAAAATGTCTGCTCTTGATCCCTCATCGGTGGTTATGAAACCAAGATATTTGAAATGGCCCACTCTTTCCAGTTCTTTTCCTCTAACTTTAATCTTGGCTGAGATTCGTTTGCCACTATTTGCCATCAGCTTTGTCTTCTCAACGCTTATCTCCATGTCAAATCTGGAAGATGTTTTATCCAGGTTCTTCAATAAGGTGGCAAGCTCGTCATCACTGCCACCCAGCACATCAATGTCGTCTGCAAAGCGTAGGTTGGTGATGTTACGCCCTCCAATGCTGACTGTCCCACAGTGGTTTTCCAGGGCTTCGCTCATGATACGCTGTAAGTAGATATTGAAAACGTTGGTGACAGGAGACAGCCTTGATGTAATCTGTTGTCTTAAACCAGTCTCCCACAGAGCCTTGAACAATTACTGCTCTGGTAGCTTTGGCTTACAGCTGCTTGCTGGTATTGGTCAATTTTTGACCCATGTTGTACTTCTTCGTTGTGGCCCACAATGCCTCATCAACACTCTGTCAAAAGCCTTTTTGAAATATATGATGATGTTGCGAGTACTTTTCACAAAGAACCCTAAGATTGAATGTTTGTTCTGTTGTGCTTCTCCGGAACCCTGCCTGTTATCCAGCGAGTATTTCTTATGTTTATGGTTTCAGTCTGTTGAAGATGATTTTCAGCATCACCATACTAGCATGGCTGATCAAACTGATAGTTCTGTAATTGTGTACAGCTCGAGATTGCCTTTTTTGGGGAGTGTTATAATCAGTGACTGGGTACACTGTGTTGACCATTCACCTGTCTGCCAGATTATGTTGCAGACATGTATCATGATGTCCCACCAAGTCACATTATCCTGACACCAGGCCGACCATTCCTAACACTAACCTCTTAATGCTGAGCGTCAAGCGAGGCATCTGTTAGTAACAGTTTTGTAAGTCTTTGGTACGACTCGACCGGGGATCAAACCCAAGTCATCCCGCTTCCGCGGCGAACGCTCTAGCAACTAGGCCACCGGAGCGGTTATTTAAAATTGTATTATATTTTGGAACTTTCAGGAAATCAAGTCGTTTACTTTGAAACAGGTATTTGCATCTTCATCGATTGCACTGGATTGACACTAGTAACAAGGACTCTAATTCGAAGTTTTCCATTGGTTGACCTTGACATTACGGATACCATTACTAAGACGAAAGATCAGTTCATACCAAATGTAGACTAAAAGGTCTGAAACTTACATATCGATCCAGTCAAATGGTTAACTTTGAAATTCCAAAAAAAGCAATAAAGTCACGTCCAGGTTAAGACATGAAAGTCGTCAGTCGACCCTTGAACAAGCATATCAGCCTAATATAACTGAGTGCAATTTGCTAAACATTACCGCTCTACTAGTGAACCTTATGCCGTTGGCTTGAATATAAATAATAGTGGATGTTATCAATGCACTAATAAACAAACCCCAATATTAAAACAGCTTCAACGAGAATTAGCTACCAAACAATACACTTACCCGTATCTTTGGATTGATATTGAAATTTCGGAAGCCGATTACATGCGTTTAAGGCGAAATGGCCTAAATGTATTAAAGGGACTAATGCCAAATACTTAGCTCGAGAATGGTCTACTTACAACAAGGAGACCAAGTAAAGAATTTTAGTTATGGCATGAAACTTCGCAAACGGAACTGTAAGACGTGCTGTTGCTACTTTCTTTTGATCGGTCCAATATGACCATCATTTGGATACTTTAAAAGTGGAGAGCATGATAAATTTACCTCCTGAGCTGCAAAATGCATCTACAGAGAGTCAAGATTCAAGTAAACGCAAAGAATAACAGTTACGTTTACGACATTCACCGTTCAGCCATTGTTATCTGCATGCGATAATAAAGCTTGTTATATTGAAAGTTTTTTAGAATCGTCAGACATTGATTAGCTAGTGCCTCCGTCTTTTAAGACTTTGGATGCCATGACATGAACTCTGCTGTACTGGATTTTCTGCGACGAAAAAGAGGTTAAAGGGCTAGAGCAGTTTCAACAAATTTTGAAATAAATGAAAGATACAATCTATTTTAAGACATTTCGTGTGCAATACTGTTCAAAAAGTAAGAAAGACATTTCCGTGAATCAATAGTTTAGAAGAGCTCATTCATAATCTGCCATTATAGCCTTAAAAACGCATGTACTACTACTTTTACATAATTGATTGAACCCAAATGACAGCTGCATTCATATTGCTTTTTTTAAAAAAAACTGATTATCGACGACTGTAGAAATAGTTACAAAGAGAGATGTTGTACACATACAAAGACTCTTCTGCACAAATGATATAACAATTTCCAAGCTACCACCTATGCCATATGTGGTACCCCAAAACCTATGGGAGGAAGTTAATGACAGCGTTCAAGACTTGATGGCTTAATACGTTCTTTAAAAGAACTCATTGCTCAAGATGCTAAGAATATTTTGAAACTTTAATCACGCGTGATGTGTGTGTTATGGCACAGTTATGAACCGAACATGAAAAGACATGATATCCAAAACTTGATCAGCGAACGGAAAACTCATGCCCTAAGTATGAATAATGATGTATGTCATCTCTACGTACGTGGGAAGAAGACATTTGTAGTACTTTATCCGTTAATCATACTAACCGAGAAGTGTGTATAGCAAGTAGAACCTACCAACAGATTTAAGAATCGAAGCGTAAAATAAGAATTGAAAAGAATTTGGTTCAGTGCTTAAAGACAAAAGGTAGATGATTATTTCAAAGACATCATGTGGTACTGATGAAGGAAACAAGATAAATAGGAACCGTATGTTTTTTAATGAGAATATTTTTGCGGTATATTATTAAAAAGAACAATTAAACGTGTGCTATTAAACGTAAAATTTTTTGTGTGTCATATATGGGTTTTCAGAATTCCAAACACAATTTGAAACTTATATCTGCATCATCGTTTCTCAAAGTGATTGGCGAAAGGTCAGACCGACAATGTTGGGAAGTACTGTAGCTTTACTATCCCTTTATTACGTTGATTACTGGGCCTCGTGGTTCAGGCCAGACGGTATTTGTTCTCCACATCGTATGAGTGTTACAAAAGAGTGGCAAACATGTCAAAACAAGAGGAAGATGAAATTAAACGTTCATTTGCACGAAAAAGAAACCGTTGTAGTAATAGTATCGGCGACCACTCTCCCCTTCCACTTCTATTTCTTCATAGACACGATTTTCGCCAAACGGTAAAAAGGGCCAATCAGTGAAAAGAAGCATGTATTTATTACACGTGGGTGATATCTAGCCAGTATGATAGCTCCGTTTTACAAGTGGTTGTTTCTTTCTTTAGAACGATTGCTGGACCGCTTTTAGTAGGTTTCATAAGTTTAAAAAGAGACATTTTCTGGAAAGGCAACACCTTTGTATCATTGGAACTTATGAAAGGACGAAATTAACTTTAGTTCTTTTCAAACGATGGAACAGCGGATAGCCAGCAGATACAGCAAATGAACGTAGATTTTATGACTGGTGAAAACCGTAAATACTGCGTGCTATACACTTTAGTCACAAACAATAATCTTATACAAACAAATCATCTTTAATCATGGGTTCTCACAGTGACAGAAGCGGACCATAACATCAATCAATTAATTAGCATTATCAATAAATCATATACTAATTAAATATCCTCTTTTTGTTGCCTCTTTGTCAGCTTCATGCTAATTATCAGCATATCTTTAATCATGTATGTTTTCATTAGCTTTTTGCAAAATGTTCTCTGTGTACATTACTGGCTGATGTAATCATTTTTTTAAATTGCAACGAAGCAATTTTTTGCTCTTTTTAGACATAAATTATGTTTGTGTCAGGTTCTGACAGTGTGAAATCATATGAAGGAATCGAATGAAAAGGTCATTCATTTTTAAGAACCTCCCCTGAGACATAGATAATATAGTGTCATCCATATTGCAATGTTGATTGAACCTTTATCTTAGTCATTTGTCGCCCATGAACGGTGATATGATTCCGTAGTATACTGACAACGATTTGAAGGGATCGATGATTTCAATATACAAAAACAGAATTAAAGTATTAGTCTTTTTAACGGAACAATCACTGTTCCTCATTATATTGAGTCGTGCAGTTCGTCCTTATTTTTTGTTTGTGGTTGCAGATATTCATCCATCTCTGTCAATCATTTAGACGCATCTACAACTAGTAGTAGCTTTTCTTCTACTTCTACCTCTTCCGAGACTGCAGATGTTACTACTATTACTGCCACTAATATTTTAACTGGCCATTCTTTAATTTCTACTGCCATTGTTTCTGTGGATCCATTTAGAAATTCTTCCAACTCTTAATACTGCTACTGCTGCTTCAACTAGAACTGCCTTTTTATTCTTACGTGTCCTCCTCTTCCTACCGCTATAAGACATTCAAACTTTGGTTGTCCCTAAAAATTCTAAAGGCAGTCATCTTTAATGGTGAGCGCTTTAGGCCACTCGGCAACACAGGGACCCCTCGTGTTTAAACACGATGCAAGTATCAAATGTTCTACTGAAAGAAAAGACATTTGCTATTTACCATTCGTACAAACTCTTTTAAATATTTGTTTTGTTCTTATAGTGTGTAATATTGCTTCAACCCACATCAGTTCAAAGACAAAAGCTAATTCTTGGTCTTAACGAAATGCTCTGTTCCATCTCTACAACCACCATTATGTTGGTTCAACTCAAAGCTGAACAATCTGTGATTATCTTTAAGATTTGTTTCAAAAGAACATAAAGGAAACAGGGCGTTGCAACTCTTTCCTTATTTGATTTTAAATATAAGGTTAGTATTTATTTCTCAAAGACTACATGGCCCGTTAATTTGATGTCGATCCATAACAAGCAAAATAGTTTGTCTTCCTTTCCGAAGTAACACAGTTACTTATACAACTTAAATATATTTTCTGTTCGATCCATTATCTTTTAATTATCAGCGCATTATCTTTGCAGGGGGAGGATCAGCTTGTCATGTTTGATTAATTTGTACCAGTGTATTTGCATGAACAATTGTTTATCTAATGTTGTGAGAACGTGATAATAATTTAGCATTCAAAATATGATTTAACCAATGCTTTAGTATTGTGGTATACACAATTCCATGACACCAAAACGATTTTATGCTCTGCACATACTAGTTTTTTATGATTTTATTACCTTTATGTTTGAAACGTAACATCTCTAAATGAAGGTGGGAGTTTAAAGAAATAATGAGGATAATCATACACAATTTTGAGATGCTTTAAATAGACACACAAAAGGCAAATTCTTCACCCTTGCCTAAATACGGTGGATCACTATTGGTATCTATATTTGTCATACATGTTTGTGTATGTAAAGTCTTTAGGAATCGATTTTGAGTCACGTTTGTATAAAAGAACCCTTCACAAATTTTGCACTGTTTCATGTCCTCACCAATTCCGCCTGTCCCTTTCTGTTTAGCGTTCGATACCCTTCTCAAATTTGGATACAATTCTTGCAGTGACCCTTTCATTTCTGAAATCTGACTACACTTCTGACAGTGTTTTTGTCCTTTGTAAAACTTTAGAAAAGAGAACAAATATCAACAATTTTCCAAGCTCGAGACGTCTCGGAAAAACTGGGCGTCATTTCTAGTTTGATGCATTCTAAAACTTTGAACTGTAAATGCGTAAAGATGTGTCTTGGATTGAAACAATGTAGGCATGATTTTTTTTCCGAATGACTTTCTTTTATGTTTGAACAACCGGCTAGATACGTATTATCATTTAAGTCATGAATCTGATTAATAAATCATGAACTCATTAGACAACATTGTCAAATATGTTGTCATCATCCCTGTGTAATACGGTACAAAACAATTTGTTTTCCTAAGCTTGCGAACACGAAGAACACTTCTGAGCATGCATTAGAACACTGGTATGACTCGTATATAGTAAATGTCCATGCTTTGTGACACATTTTG
Organism: Unio delphinus; assembly: GCA_029339505.1. Classification (NCBI taxonomy): domain Eukaryota; kingdom Metazoa; phylum Mollusca; class Bivalvia; order Unionida; family Unionidae; genus Unio; species Unio delphinus. The sequence continues at coordinate 11,567,690 of JAQISU010000023.1, forward strand.
CTTTCATATTTACAGCTGGGTATATACCCTTTTATTCTTTTTCCATACACGTAATCGTTATCCTAATTAACGTTTCTCGCTTTCTGAAAGATATATTGGAAAATAAAACCACACAAAGATTAAAAGAAACCTGCTCTATATTCATCCAGATTTCGTAGTAGAAGCTTTTGAAATCAATATATAATAACATCATGTCATTTTTCAACTCTATAGAATATAGGGTGCTTGATATAGCTTGAGCAGTATAACTCTAAGGCTGATTAAAGGCACCAGTGTACAAGAGGACGGGATGGATGGCTTTCTTTTGTTAAGGGTTTATAGGGAAGTGTGGGTGGGCGTTTACCAATTTTGTAATTTCAGGAAAATTAAGAGTATTTAACATATGCAATACAAGAAATAAGAAATAAAATCTGATCTTTCATAATCATTCACGATGGGTGTTTCTTTAAGATATCAGGCATGGAATAAAGGTAGAATACGTATTTGGACATATGAATTACTTCTAACTAAATATATGTATTTGACACAAAAGTGACTTTAAAATACTCCATTCATTAAAACATTACACATAATAAATTCGATAAAAGAAGTCGCTAACGTTCAACTGTTTTCCAAGCCTCAGTTGCTTTCAGGGCACCAAACTAACTATCTAACAGATGGCTCTGTCATGCCACTTGATGATGAACACATCCCGTATGGTGGCTCTTATCTTGCACGATAATGGTGAACAATATGCCTCGTTTGAATGATTATCGCACGAACAAGGATGATGGGCAAATTTCTCGTTAAATCAATGATTCTGTCTGATGTATCCGGTTCCATACTGCCCAATATGCAAATGTGTATGCTTTTATCTGCTTGTTTTGCTGGTAATAGTAATTAAAAAAATAACTAATTCAACCGATTTTTCTTCGTATTATTTGTTTTAAATATCTTTCTCTGTGCAAGGTTTAATTGTTAAGCAAAAAGTATTTCAATGACACACAGTTTTTCAGTATAAAATATTGCACAATTTATTTCTTTACGATCTTGATATGAATCAGCATAAACGTGAGCTATACTGTATTGAATTGCTTCCTCCCACCGACCCTATTAAGTATTTGTTTCTGTCTCTTCGACTCTATTGGCGAGGTGGACGAGTTCATTATCATCATATCCTGAAATAAATACTTTTGAATACACCGTCATTCAGAAGTGTATTTATTCTGAAGGATGTAATTTGTTTAGTTTGAGTATGGTGGTACACACTAAATAATCTGCGAAAGTTAATTACCTCACTGTTCTTAAGAAACTAAGAAACGATTTGAAACCCAAGTATGGTTGCCAAGGTAAATTATTAATCATCTGAATTTAACTTGACCCATTAAATTCGGAAATTTGTTTTTATATAAAAGTGTGAATCATGATAGTTAGATATGTTGTTTGTGCTAGAATCCTCCTGCTCAATTAATAAAACATCGATAAGGATCAATAGTGACATTGATAATTTCGATATGACATCATCCTCGGCTTTCAACTAATCAAACACCGGTTAGAGTAGGTAGGTGATTAGACCAGTTTATATCCATTTAGACATTTGTCTTTCATAGCGAAGAAAATCCTTCTAGCCTGCTAGTTTTGCTTGAAAGTTAAATATTTATAATCAATGAAATGCAGCTTAAAATTTTCTAACATTTATTTTGAGAAATTATATGATGGCTAAATCAGACATTTGTAAGGCAAGATAAAGGTTTAAACCTGACTTGATCAAACGTTTTTCACCTATCGGAACCGGACGTCAAACCTTTTTTTAGCACGTATATACAAATTATCAATTTTATAGAGTTCTGAAGTTAAGTGTAGTTAAAAATATTAAAGTGATTACGATCATACAAATTCATCTATAAGCGTAGTCGCCTAAAATTTGCTGTATTAAAAATAAAAGGGATTAAACTTAAATATTTATACGTCCTTCGATATCTCAACTTTTCAACATAAATGTTTTTTAAGGTATCGTCGCCCATGAAGATTTTTTTAAAATTTGCGTATGTCCTTTACGTCAGCAAGACATGTCACCGTTTGCAATTTGTTGACATGACTAAAAAGACCATAAAAACATGACAACATTTACATAATTATGATGCTGTTTTGTGGACATATGGTATCGTTGCCACATCGTCATGCCTTGATCGAAGGAAAAGAAGCGTAAAAATGACGGTAACTAATTTCACATTTTTTTAAAAATGCCTTGCTTGGAATGAAAAGAATGGAAGAGCAAATAAATAATGACAATTATAGAAAGCAGTAATAGTTTTTCCAGAGAAAAATATACATCATAATTTAATTTTATGTCAACACAAACAAAACAGCGAATAACGACATTATCTGCCACCGAGTCGGGACATGAAAACAGATGGCACTTGTAGTAAAGGTTACATGCCGATCTACTAATGACAATAATGGAGCCTGAAGGATAGTGCTGATGCTTTTATCTGGAACAATAGTCACGTGTCATGATATGCAGGGTGTGAGAACAACCATAGCGATATCTGATACTTTTTAATACATATCTGATACTTTTTAATACCTTAGTGTCAAAGCAAGATACGTTATCTAACTATATAACGATTCCATTTAAAAAGTCCGAATATCAAAATGACTCGTTTCCTTAATACTCATGGGTTTTGACAATCTGGCCAGTTAAAATCTATATACATAACTGAAAATGAAAACGATAAGATGAATGTGAATAATAAAGGTGTTTCTGGCAGGTAAGGAATCGCGCGCTAAATAAAATGAAAATTGCTAATATGATTTATTTTCTTCCATCAGAAATATACCGTTTCAATAAACATTGCAGACAGTGAATTATTCCATCAGTGAAACATGAGGTAAAGGATAGACAGATATAATGTAAATATATTCTAAATATTGTCCGATGTGTAAGCATCGGACGTATGTTTATATATATATATATATATATATATATATATATATATATATATATATATATATATATATATATATATATATATATATATATATATATATATATATATATATAAACTGAATTCTTAGAGATCAAAGACAGCTAAAACATTTGCGACCCTTGTTATCATCATGATCATGAAAACTGTTGGGTACTTGGCTAAAAAGGACGCAAATGAATTAATCGATCATGCTTATTTTCAGCCATTTTTTTGACGTAAGCAATATGTCATTGGGAACCGATCCAGTGGCCTAGTGGTTAGAGCGTCCGCCGCGGAAGCGGGAATTTGTGGGTTCGATCCCCGGTCGAGTCATACCAAAGACTTACAAAAATGGTACTAACAGCTGCCTCGCTCGACGCTCGGCATTAAGAGGTTAGTGCCAAGACTGGTCGGCCTGGTGTCTCGATAATGTGACGGGGTAGGACATCATGCTACATATCTGCGGCATGATGCCCCAGTGCTAGACATCACTATAAACTGCCTCTCTGCAGAAATCGTAGCGATATTACTGGAAAATTGTTAAAGCTACGTTATAACTCGTAATCAAACAAACAAACAAAATATGTGATTGGAAAGATGATGCTGACATGTATAGGGGTTTTCGTATTTATATAGTTAAGAAATCCTAATTTATGGCTAAGTAAAATAAAACCACAACATAAATCTGTCTTATTACATGGTTGGTACACTTTGCCTATAGTGTGTGCAGTTTCATATTTGTGATATTATAACATGCGAACATATCATTTTATATGATTCTGATTGGTCGAGATAAGATAACGATAACAGTGCGCAGCATTAGCTGTACTGATTGGCTGCGGTCGTTATTTATCCCGCCTACTGGAAATGTATGTTTTCGATGGACATTTTGGCTGCCATTTTTTTAATCGAGTCGCGAAACAGAATTGGGGCAAAACGGTATTGTCTGTTTCAATATGGCTATTTGACCCAACAGGAGTTTGTTATGTCATGTATAACATATCATAACATGAAAAATGTTTAAAACTGCAAGACAGAAACAATACTAACAGCAAGTAAATTTACGGGTATTGCTTATGTGGGGTGGAAATTGATGGAGGTGGTGTATCTATAGTATTGTAATCCTACCTATATACAAGCGTGGTTTAAATGTTAACTTACAGAAGTAAAAAAAAACATCACTTCTGTTCACAGAAGAATGTGGACATAAACCTATCTCTAAAAGGAGAGAAATTTATCCAACGAATAAATATTTGCGACCCAAATATGTAATGCAATTCCGATTCAAAAATGAAATTTGTTTCTATCTTCCAAAGCAAACACTGCACATATCTGATCACATATCCATTATAGTAACTATGGTATGATTTGCAAAGAGAAAACCTTATTTCCACATGTATATCGCTTCAGTGTAATTATTAGTTTTAAACGCGACGCTTGAGGTTACGAAACATATAACCTCGACTGGAATCTAACGGCTAGTGCATCAAGGAATGCCACATCGCGCGCATTGGACATTCTGTGTTGAAAATGATTGTGTCTGTGTGAAGGACGCTTGTTCTTTGATTTACAGTTTGTAAGAAAAATATAATCTACTTTAAACGCCAAGACTAGTTCAACTTTGTTTGGGACTTTTTTTTACGCACAACAAATGAAAAGTGCAACGTCTTTGAGAATGAACAAAATTATTCGTTCTTCTTTCTATCTAAATAATTTCTAATGAAATAACAATTATGTTATAAAATAAATCTGAAAGCGTAATTATTTAAAATTAAATTTATGAAACTCGTTAATCATGTCCAGAGAATGAGAACAAAAACGTACATCCTTGTAGAACAGTCTCATGCAGAAATGTAACGACTACTGCCACCGTTCCATTCATGTTAGTGATGTAGGTTTATCATGTCTACCAATATGTTTGAAGAATTTACATGTATCACTGTTGTTTTGTTTTGTTTTACATTTTACACCATTCTGACATGGTCAAATTCTATAAATTATCTTGTTGTATCTTGTTACATTTTTGGTCACGGATGTATCTTACTAAAGTTGATGTGTAATTCCTTAGTTTTACATTTTTAAACTGTGGGATTCTTTGGCACAATCAAGCTATCCTTATGCTTGGGTGTAGTCAAAGATTACTATACATACATACATACATACATACATACATACATACATACATACATACATACATACATACATAGATACATAGATACATACATTCTCAATGGAGCACATTCCAAATAATATCAACATCTTCGTTTTAGCGTCACTGTCAAAACATTCATTTTGTGTTACATATTACAAAAAGTATATTAGTCACGATGTAATCGAGAAGAATTAATTTTCTTAAGCAGCACGATAAATAGTCAGACCATCTCGAAACACGGGTTATAAATAGTAATAGCCGTGTGCAAAAGATGAAAAACAACACAAAGGTTAGGAACAAAGGAACATAATAACAAAGAGAAGTCAAAGTTCTGTACCGACAATTAATCTATGTCTCTCTTCCTTACATGGAAGTTTTATTCCCACGACCTTTTCGTTAATGTCGTGACTCGATCCCTTTTTGTGAGTAAATACAAAGGTGCTTTTACCCTAAATATTGCAATGTTATGCGTCTTACCGCTACTCAATGAAAAGTAGATCGCGCGATTGTGTTATTAATAGTAATTTCTAAGTTATAGGTACGAACATGATATCATACTCATGGATGTCACAGACAAAAATGTTTCTTTAAAAACTGGAAAGCTACTACAGTAAAAAGCAACCAGTAGAAATACGGCAGTGATCGTAATTTTCTGTGTACCTCAAGAAAGTATAATTTATCACCTGAGGCCTAATTTGTATTTCTTTACCGTAGTTAGTTTATATTGACATCATGTTCTCCCGCTCCGCAAAATTACTCCGCCGATAAATCCTAAATTCTTATTTATGTCTCTCACTTATATGAATTTGTAGCGATTGTCCAATATGATAAATAATAGAGTGTCCCTTGTGCATATAATTAACCCAGAAAAAATATACCGCATTTACTCGATTATAAATCTAGTCCAACTACAAACTACATACAAACAGACATTCTTTCGTATAACGCGAAGAGTAGCGTAGGGTTCTGTGCTTCTTTTAGGACTTGCAAGGATTCATGGGTATATCAAAAGTATCCCTTTGAAAAAAGCCCCCCCAAAAAAAAAGTCCCACACAATGGCATTACCCATGAGCATGATACGGGGATTGCTACGAGACCGGAAGGAATATGTTTAATCATGTTCAATCATATCTAAATAAAATTAATGGTTAAATCGTCTTAGTGATGTACAAGTATGCTCCTTGTAAAAATGTAACTAAAAATTTTCACAACTAAAGTCAGATAAAGACACAAGAGAAATCAAAATATTTTACGATAGTCTTTAAACAGAAACCTGCTTGAGCCAGAAGGATCTCTTTTCAAAGCTTGGCCATGTATCTTGGTCTACATTGACTATATACCATTGCATGACAACGCTCTTTATTATGAAAAAACTTTAAACATAAAATTAAACAAAAGTCCAAGTCAAAACTATCATAGGTTTTTCCGTACTGGAAATGTATGTGCAAGATGGCTTTGTTATATTGTTGATTATAATATTATCCAGGAACTCGAGTTATTTTTTAATTTGTATCTTGTGGACATCACGATAAGAAACATCAAAGCATTGCTTAATTCTAATTATCTTTATATCACAAAAAATTATTATATATATATATATATATATATATATATATATATATATATATATATATATATATATATATATATATATATATATATATATATAAACAAGTTAACAAGAAAGTGATAACTAACGAAATAACGTGTCATATAACATAACAGCCAATAGTCCTAACTAGGTTGCATGGGCTTACCTGATGTATTTACCTCTGGCAATTCCGCAAATTGATAATTAAATTGCGCGTCGAGCCATTGGCTTATTCCTTATTTTGAAAGAGAGAACTATTATAATATGGGGTGAAAGATTCAATTGATTGGCACCACTGTGGTTGTGACTACAGGCTACATGTCTACTTGTCTATGTTAACAGGTAAATCTACCCCTGGAGGATACAGTGCTGATCAACAGCACTCTTAGATCATGTTTCCATTTTAAGCTTATATGATTAGCTTCTTGCCCATTTTATGTATTTATTAAACTAAATGCATCAGCAACGTTTCAACATGAGTTAACAAAAATACAAATTTTAGTGTAAAAAGAGCAGGGACGTCATTTCAATATTTCGGGGGGGGGGGTGCGTGAAGGGGGTCTCAACAGGCTTGTTAATTTTCGAATATAGGCTACGTTCGTTTTACAGAACGAGCAAATTCATGGAGGGTGGCTACAAACACCCCCTCCCCCGCCCTCACGTCCCCGTAAAAGGGATACCAGAAAACAGTATTCAGGTGGAGGTTTACCTTTTGGGATTTTGAGAAACGCACTTCCAACGAATGCACCATTAAACAAAATTGATGACGCTGTATAATCATCATGCATCATGCAGTTTTATAGTGACCTAGGTGTGAGGGGGTGCCAATCAGCAAGCCATCTACCCTGCATATTTCCATCCACTTTGACAGCTTTTCGGTTGGGTGTAGGTTTTCAACAACAAAAAACTAACAGAGCTTGTATAACAACTGAGCGATCAAATAAAAAGTTGTGCCTTTGATTCTCTGTTCACAGGTCCGGTTTGCCGTTCACATCTGACATGACGCACATACTTTGCCCTATCGGGAAATATCTCACAAAGACGATGTCTTGATAATGATAATTATATTTTGGTTGGTTTATTTTCGAATGACGTTCTAAATCAACATTCCGTTCTCCGGTACGGTCGCACGGAACGGAGCTATTCATTCCAGTGATTTACGGACGAATGGTAGGCAGTTATCTGAAGATGGTAATCAACATTCTCTGCCGCCACTTCGTCGTGGACTAGAAATCTAGCGGCAGATTCGTGGCACGAGTTTATGTAGATAACCGAGATACAAACACCCGTTGAAGAAATTTTGTTCCTTTACGACAAAACTTCGAATTCTGGTTACAGTGTAAAACGTGTCATACTAAGTAACATAATAATGAGGGAGACTCAAAATCACGCATCGTAAAGTTATCAGTATACATTATTTTAAGTAGATCAAATCACGACAAGAAAATGTACAAGACAAATAAAGAACAAAATAGATCGTTATTTTCTTTTGGAGAATTCAAATAATCACCTAATAATATGAAAAACTGATGCATGTGTATTAAATTAGTTACTTACATATTTGACATTGCTAGATGTAGCAGTAGTAGTCGTCGTAACATCAATAATAATAATAATAATAATAATAATAATAATAATAATAATAATAAGAAGAAGAAGAAGAAGAAGAAGAAGAAGAAGAAGAAGAAGAATAACAATAATAAAAATTATAATAATAATATACGTAAAAGACAAACAAAGAACAAAATGGATCGGTATTGTCTTTTGAGAATGCAGATAAGCACCTAATAATATATAAAATTGTTGCGTTTGTACTATATTAGCGCTTATATATTTGACATTGCTAGATGTAGTAGTAGTAGTAGTAGTAGTAGTAGTAACATTAGTAGTAGTAGAAGTAGTAGTAGTAATAGTAGTAATATTAGTAGTAGTAGTAGTTGTAGTAGTAGTAGCAGATTAGTTGTAGTAGTTTAGTTGTAGTAGTTTAGTTGTAGTAGTATGGGGAGGAGGAATAATAATAATAATAATAATAATAATAATAATAATAATAATAATAATAATAATAATAATAAAGTGTTATTTCAACAGTCTATGACATTTTAATCTCTTTTTCCTGAGTATATATTTACTTTATCCGCCAGTTTGTAAGTATATTTCTTTGATCGGTGTTGTTCCTGTTACTTTATCCACTTTAGGTACTGTTTGTTGTATTAATGTCGTCGTTGGATTTACTTCAACTTTACTGGTATAAATATTTTTGTTATTGTCACTTTAGCCGCCTTGATATAAATGATTTTGTATTATTTATTTTGTCGTTTCCATTCAGTTGTAATCGATTTTTTTAAAGAATTATCCATATTGTTTCCGTTTTAAGATCCATTTATTTCCACAAAATGAAATTGAGACTCGTGGGTATTGTAATTCAAACTATAACACATTTTATGGAAGCCTGAAAAGGACTAAACCCACGCTAACTTTGCGGTATGGGTGTGGTGAGTGGGTAATTAGTGTTCAAATATTCGTCGAGAGAGCGAGAATCTTCCTTTGAAAGCAGACAACCATTCAGAATACAGTCCAAAACACCTACAATACTTTTTAATGGAGAATTTAAACAAATGAGGTCATGTTGCTAAGAACGTATGCAGATCAGACAGATAAGGATAAAACAGCGAAACATTGACACTGCTATTTAAGAACAGGTTCATTTTCATATATATTTAAACACAGATATATTATAGAAATATTTCTAAGGAGAAATTTGAGTCCTTACCTAATATAATTCGTGAATAGTGGATTGTGATTAAAATGGCTGATAAATGAAACACTCTTGTTATTATGAATCAAGAAGACTATGTTAAAGAAGTTTAACGTGAATTAAATGATGAAAAATACTTTAAAAGAAATTAACTAAAGAGCCATCATAAGTAACTAATCGATAATTTATACATGTATATATGAAATTACTAAGAATAATGAATTCTTTTATGAAGAATTTAATACTGCCCCCAACTCCAACCCCAACCCCCTGAAAATAATTGCTCCAAAATTATACATATTACCCAAAACTCATAATAATCCTGACCATAGTTAACCTTTCATTATCCATGATAACCATAGTCTACCTTTCATTATCCATGATGACCATAGTTTACCTTTCATTATCCATGATGACCATAGTTTACCTTTCATTATCCATGATGACCATTATTAAATCTTTCATTATCCATGATGACCATGGTTAACCTTTCTTTATCCATGACGACAATAGTCTGCCTTTCATTATCCATGATGACCATAGTTAACCTTTCTTTATCCATAACGACAATAGTTTGTCTTTCATTATCCATGATGACCATAGTTAACCTTTCTTTATCCATAATGACCATAGTTAACCTTTCATTATCCATGACGACCATAGTTAACCTTTCATTATCCATGACGACCATAGTTAACCTTTCATTATCCATGATGACCATAGTTAACCTTTCTTTATCCATAACGACAATAGTTTGTCTTTCATTATCCATGATGACCATAGTTTGCCTTTCATTATCCATGATGACCATAGTTAACCTTTCATTATCCATGACGACCATAGTTAACCTTTCATTATCCATGACGACCATAGTTAACCTTTCATTATCCATGACGACCATAGTTAACCTTTCATTATCCATGACGACCATAATTAACCTTTCATTACCCAGGACAACCATAGTTTACCTTTATTTATCGAGGACGACCATAATTTGCATTTAATTATCCAGGACGACCCTACTTTACCTTTCATTATCCAGGACGACCCATGGTGTTTTGCAAATTTTAATGAAATCACCTTCTTTTTCCAGTAAAGATATTACTGATTTCATTAATAAGTTGAAGTCTATTCCACAGGTATCTGATAATTAAATGATGATGTAACGTCCATGTATACATATATGCCGCACGCATGGTATTGAAGCGTGTAATTATTTTCTTATTAACAATCCTAATTTTGACACTATCGAGCAAAGATATTTGTAAAATAGTAAACCTTATCATGGAAAATAAAAATGTCCAATTTAATGCTACAAATTACTTTCATGGGTATATGTTCTTAAAAAGTTTTTCTTCAAAAGGAGAATTTTAAATCCAACCGTTTCCTTAAGATTTTCGGTTACATATTTATGATCTTGAAAAATTCAGAAGAAGAACTGCAAAACTGTATTGACCGCCTATATCATTTTCATCCGACGATTAAATTTACTTATACTGCATCTAGTACGCATGTATAATGTTTGGATGTAAAAGTAATATAGCACAAAATATTGATAAAACTCTCTCGACAAATGTTCATGTCAAAGAAACAAATATTCACCAACATGCCGAATATTCCAGTCATCTCATGTAATCCCAAAACGGTTGACCATGTAGCCAGGTCAAAGTATAAGGACGTATTATTTCAGACGAATGTCAATTACAAAATTCTATGAATAAAATTAAAAACATATTTTAAAACAGGAAATGATCATGTACATATAACTGATTCTGCATCCATAATCGTACTCAACAAGAGGCTTTAAACACAGTAAAATGCATGCTAGAGAAAAGTATATTTCATTTCACAATACAAGATAATCCTTCATGTCTTAATATGTTTTGTAATTAAAAAAATGTGGAGTCCACTCAATTTATCAAATAAAGCCATCGTTAAAACACTTTATTAAAGCAACTTCATTCTTATTGATATAAGACCTATGAATTTGCCAATTATGTTATTGCAATCAAACCGACAGAAATTATAACAAGATGTTTTTTGACTACTTACATGTAAAATACGTCATTACTCTCAATCTACAAATCTGAGAGACAGTACTTATTTTACTTGCTTGAATACGATATATATATATATATATATATATATATATATATATATATATGTTAAGATTAACTACCACATAAATAGTTGTAGAATTAATACTCTTAATAAAATACATTAGGAAACATAAATGACTTTCATGTGATATACCTAATTTGAAAATAAAATGAACCTATAAAAACGTAATAAATCAGCCAATAATAAACAGGTAGACACGAATTGGTCTAAACCACAGCGTTGCTCACTATACATAAATTACACCCTACTAAAACAAAATGACAATAATAATGCCATTTTTAAAAAAAAAATAATCATTGCTTTGAAAGCAACTATATTAACACACCAATGCAGCTTTTTTGTACTGATGACAGTATTCATGTTTAGCTCTTACATTTTATGGACAAGAGACCAATTTGAAACAGCAGTTACAATTAGCAGTGGAAAACATATATTTGAATCGACCGTGCCGTACAAATTAAGATTCTCCTAATGTATATGGATAAAGCGTCTCTTACATATATAAAACAGTATTTGCCTTGCTGCTGTTTAATAATTTAAACAAATTAATATAATTTCGTCCGTACCTGATTCAATTAAACAATATTACACCATTTAAACGCATTTTGAATAATTACAGTTAACTTCTATTAAAAGTAGATAGCAAACAGTCTGCGCGAAAAGGAAAGCAAAGATTTCTACAAATGAAAGAAAGATACAAGGAAGAATGAGAAAAACAATCAGTCAAGTTACGTTCCATTGTGGATGCACATTGCGGAAGAATAAATGAATCGAGGAAAAAAAACTTAATTGTATTTAAAGTCTTAAAGATTTTATAGCAATATGGTCTATTTATTGTACGGGATCATCAAAATGAAAGTATGTATCCTGTATCAAGTTGCTGGACGATATAGTTTGAATAACCTTAAGTGCTTTAATAAGGACAAATAAAATATGACAAAATGTTCCATGTTAATTGGAATTGACTCCTCGTCAGTTGTTGCGTGTTAGCACAAGTTAATGTGAAATTTGACCGATATTTTATTATGCCCGTTATTGTTTGCAATAAAAGTATATGTCTTTCAAAAAACAGCATTTATACAAACATATATACACACATGCATACAAATGGATGAATAAAAGGACAGACAACTAAATGTCTGAAAAAGATGAAAATAAAAAAGAATATAAAATACCTGTACTCTGGTAGAAAAGCTAGTTTAAGAAGTGATGCAATTAAAATTGACTTTTTCGGTATATTCGAATTGTTTTAATTCAGAGACGGCATATCTTGAACGTTTTACGTTTCACACGCATGAAGCGTGGACTTGTAATTGATGCAACGTGATACGATCACACCTAGATGAATTGTCACAGTTCAAGCATTGGATTCGTATCTCTAAAATACACTACCCGAGGGAAAAACCAAATATTATAACTGGGATGTCGTGCTTTTTTATCTGATACTAGTCTTATTCACCCCAATTTACATATATAAACGGCTTCAATCTAGAAAATGTCTTAATCAGTTCGATGTTGACAACTGGTAGTTAATGGTTGAATGGAAGACATGAGAAATGGGGTATACACGACGTTTTAGCCCACAACTCTGATTTCCATCTGACTGAATGAAGTCTAACAGTGCCCGATTTGCTCGCTTATAAGTCGAGTCAAACTGCAAACAACAAAGACGCTGATCTGTCGTCACATAATGTGCATGCAGATTAGAGTACATGATGTTCGTTCTACTCATTTCTTCTAACAAATTGCACAGGCCCATATATGCTTGCGCATTATGCAACGACAGATATGGATCGGTAGAGTTTACAATTGGACTCTCCCTATACGCGAGTATAGACGGTTATGATACTCATTTGCACAAAGACCTTAACGTGAATTAAATTTAACTCAGTTTCTATTCTCTGATTGCGATATAAGTGAAAACTAGTCATTATTCTTCTGTTTATAAAATCATATCAATTATCTCATGCATTGTGTAACAAAATTAGTCATCTAACAAAACGATTTGCAGTGTAATTAAACACCGTTATGTCTACCCATCAGTAAAATTGTTCTAGGTTGCTAAAGACGAGAAATAGACTTTACTACACGAAGGTGTTATACTTATAGCATTGATCACGTGATCAGCTACACTTAAAAAATCGTTTTGAGTTTGTTGATGGAGATCACCGATGACTTTTTAATTACACAGAATCAGGTAATACACAACATGACGATTAAATGTTGAACTCAGTGTCATCCTTTTGCACGCAAAGATGCATGCATCTGTGTACGAACTACTTACTGTGTTTGTGTGTCTGTCTGTGTGAGTGTGTGTATATGATTTGGATTTGTAACGTAGCTTTTAACAATTTTAGTCATATCAATACGATGTATGCAGTGTGGTAATATGTAGGGATCTCTAGCTCTGGAATATCATGCTACAGATATGTAGCATCATTTCCACCACATTATCCTGACACCAGGCCGACTAATCCTAACACTAACCTCTTAATGCTGAGCGGCAAGCGAGGCAGCTGCTACATGCATTTTTATAGGCAGGTAGATAGGTAGGTGTGTGTGTGTGTGTGTGTGTGTGTGTGTGTGTGTGTGTGTGTGCGCGCGCGCAAGTTTTTGGTGATGTGTTTATGGTCAAGATAGAGATTGGTCGTGCAGGCATGACGAACCCGCTGACCCAGATTCGAATCTGAGTAGAGTACGAATTCCAAATTCTCTGACCTATTTGATAATATTATGATTTCGTATTTCAGAGTTATTGCAACGTTATCAAGCATTCTTCTGTATGATCCATGGAAAACAAATTCAACTTGCAAGGTAAGTTTGGATTTAAGTAGATAAATGTCAAAGTGGAGACGATCCAAATACAATCTTGTACAATAGAAAGTGTCATAAGGTGAAATTTCCAGGAAATCGGTTTCCTTAATATGGACGGAATAGAGAGATAACTTCAACGGGGGTATGTTAATTTTCGACAGTTAGATAAATTTAATCCAGATTGGCTAATTTAAATTTTTAATTTAAAAGAAAAGGGGGGGGGGGGGCCAGACAAAATTAGACGATTTTAGTATTCCTATGAAAAATGTTAAATCCACTTTTCTGGAAGAAGGCGAAAATTTCTTAGCTCGGACGGAAAAAAGGAACAATCGTTTCTCGTTAAATTCGTCCAAGAGATGGGGGCCTGGAATTTTGAGGGACACGGAAGCTTATACGTTCATAAAGATTCTGCTACGTTGAAACGAGGAAAAATTGAAAAGCGGTGGCAAAAGGGAGAAGTCAACCGTATTAAGGTCCCGAAACGAAGCTGGAGACAGAGAGATTCAGAGACACCTAGATTGACAGAGACCGAGAGAGATAGAGAGAGACATAGAGGAGGGAGACAGACAGACAGACAGAGATTCAAACATGTCACGAACGTTCAATCTGAAAGAACCGGCCAGCAACCAGGTTATGCATGAATGCTCGGCAAGTCCGTTCGATCGTTCAATCGATTTCGTGATGAAATTTGTCCCATCGGTTCAAATGGAACAGCTAATGCATTTTTTTAAATTAATTTTATAATTTTATTTCAAAGAGAAAGTGTATAATTCAAATGTCATATTGAATTTCATTTTGTTTATATAATTAATTAAATTTTTATATTCTGCACATTGGATGCGAATCTCGTGTTATTCTATTCTCTACATCTGCTCAGGTCTTAGTTTATTACTGCCATTAATTTCATACTTTAATTTATTATTTACTCGATCAGTTGTTGATCATCCTCTAATTAACGATAACCAAATCACCATGTCAAAATCTATTAAAAATCAGCATCGATAAGTAAGATTGATTAAATGATTTTGTTTAAAAAATTTAGTTTCTAAAAAATTATTCTTAAGAAATTAAATTGTTTTAAATAGGGCTCCCAAGTCGTTTTTGATAACTTAGTTATTTTTCATCATTATAAAACGATAGGTATTTTTAATAGAGATAAATAGAACCGTATCTGCTTGCCAGATCTTTCTTTCTTACCTGTTATTCTCAGAACAGATGAGCATTGGCACTATTTAGTTATATATAACGATAAACCTTACAATCCATTATAATATACAGTTGTACGAATGTATGATATGACCTTGTTTAATTCGCAATGATTATCGTAATATTAAGAATGTCAGAGGTTGCCATGGACCTTTCAGTCCTGTCATAGAATGAAACTCAACCTTAATTTCATGGTGACAATGGGATACAACTTTTGTGTAATTAAATATAAAAAATACAAGTAATATTAATGTGGGGGTGGGGTGGATGCTCATCACAATGTTCCATGTCACGTAGCTAACGTCGTAAACATACCGTGGACCTGTATGATGCAAGGCGACGAATTCAGAAATGCTGATAGGCGAAACATGACTTGAATGATGTATATGTGGTGTGTGATTAACACGGAGTGAAAAAAAAAACAAGAGAAGTAGGCGGTTATGACATTATCTATAGGCAAAGAAATTTAAAAAGTTTTAAAAGAATTGAAAATACAAAATTATCCGTAACGGTTATTCCACAATTTCTTCATACTCCAGAATAGGAGTCATGCACTAGTTTGGAAGAAACATGTATTGACGTATCACTTTAAACCACGATGTGATAAACATAGTCTACATTACCCATCATACTATACCTGCAAGGTTAGATGCTACCATGCTTTTGCATACTTCCAAGAGGAGACATGATTTACGAGTCACATATATTTTCTACATCATTTTGTAGATAACCCATTATCTACATCATTTTGTAGATAACCCATTATCGTACTGGGATCTATGGCATAAAACCCTTGCATTTTTCGTCTGTTTTGGTAGCGAAAAGATAAGCTTCATTTGTTGCAGATGAATATGCCGTCATTTATAAAATCATGTAAATGAATTTTATTTCGGATATAAAGATATAGAAACATTAATTTTTCTTTAATGATAGCAACATGCTATTTTCGCTGTTCTGCTTTCGTATGCACTCTTCGTTCCAGCACATGATCATATTTTATTTGAAGATCTACCTGATTGCATACAGCTGCATCCAACATATTACATGAAGGACATAGACCCAAATACAAGGTATAAATATTTGGAAATAACTGTGTGTGCGAAGCTTTTTGTTCTGTGTTTTTTAAAATAATCTTTAGACCTGTTGGCCACGTGCGTACATCTAGATTTACGCTCCACAACGCAACATATTTATTACCTGTTGGACAGTTTAAAATGCAATTCTTGTTGTAAACCGACGTGGCGTTGAAAGTTCCGAGTGTCTCAGCTTGTATCCTTATCTTCACAGATCTCACGAACCTACCTTGTACAAAATTAAACTTTGACAGTTCTAACTTCTAAATACCGATTAAAACTAAAATGATACGATATAATTTTTACATGTTTTTTCCCCTTTCTGGGCTTTTCACAATATGCATGCCTTGTCCTCTTATCATAAAATTGTCATGCTTTACAAGCTTTTTCCTCTTCTCTCGGACTTGACATACTTCCATACTGTTTCCTCTTCTCTCGGACTTGACATACTTCCATACTGTTTTCTCTTCTCTCGGACTTGTCATACTTCCATACTGTTTCCTCTTCTCTCGGACTTGACATACTTCCATACTGTTTCCTCTTCTCTCGGACTTGACATACTTCCATACTGTTTCCTCTTCTCTCGGACTTGACATACTTCCATACTGTTTCCTCTTCTCTCGGACTTGTCATACTTTCATACTGTTTCCTCTTTTCTGGGACATGTCTTTCTTTGCAAATATTTCCTCTTTTCTGCGACAAGTACTGACCCAACTTTGTTAATAAGACACAGTTTACAAACGTTTGATGTACGCATTGCCATGCAAACGAAACCACTCCGGTGGTCTAGTAGTTAGAGCGTCCGCCGCGGAAGCAGGAGGTCATGGGTTCGATCCCCGGCCGAGTCATACCAAAGACTTACAAAAATGGAACTAACAGCTGCCTCGCGTCACGCTCCGCATTAAGAGGTTAGTGTTAGGACTGGTTGGTTTGGTGTCAGGATAATGTAACTGGGTGGGACCTCATGCTTAATGTCTGCGGCATGATGCCCCAGTGCTAGACATCACTTTAAACTGCCTCACTGCAGACATCGTTGTTGTTGTTGTTATATAGTTTAACGCCATTTTTCAGCACATGATAGGCTATACATGGCGGCCAGTATTAATGGTGGAGGAAAAACCCGGTAAGAACCACCGACGCACGAGAAGCTACTGGAAAGCTTTCTCAAATACCCACATATACCGAATCCGAGACTCGAACCCACGCAGACAGAGGTGAGATGGCAGTGATCCGTAACGGAGAGCGCTTTAAACCACTCGGCCACTCGGGGCCCCCGCAGACATCGTAGCGACATGACTGAAAACTTGTTAAAGCTATGTTAAAAATCCTAATCAAGCAAACAAGCAAGCCACGTGAACGGCATTACCACTTGTAAGATTATAAAAGAAAAGAGATGGTTGTTATTTCCATTGCACTCTCTACAATGAGTATATCATTCGCAGTATCTGTTGTTATTACCGCTTCACATTTTATGAATTGACTTTTCTTGATTCTAGAAGGTATTATATGATAAACTCTCCTTGACGCTGTCCAGTCCAAATATTGAAGCCATTACCAGTCATTATGGTATCTCACACAAGTTTACCAGACCCCATTTCACAATAATTTTATTCTGCCATTTATGCTACTACTCTTGGAATCAGAGACACATGGTTACACCATCTGCTGAACTTACTCGTTATGAAGCCTTCCATGTCAGGTATGAGTTATTGTTCCTGTACCTAAGTGATTTTGAACTGACGTCAAAGCAGTGTTTCATTTCTTTTCTAAGTACACTACACTCTAGAATTATTCGTGTGTTAAGACTTTATAAAAAAAAAAGAAAAAAGAATTAACCCGTGGCATGTTTTCATGTGTGTCGCTCTTCACAAATGGCTAGAGATTTGAAATGTTGATCTAAATAGTCATTCAATGCACTCATTACTTCTTCACATCTTGTAACTGAAATTCAGATTCTGAACGGGAACTATTCTACCAGCAAGCCTAAACCAAATTTCATTACCAATATTAAAACTCAACAAGGAGTTATTTTGGTCTACCTATAGGATTTTTTAAATATATTTTCTTGTAGTTATTTTATTCTATTCATTTAAAACTAAGAAAGTAGTGAATGAAGAAAACAACAATGCTTGTTCGAACATGAAACATATGCTACGTGTCTAGACTCTTACAAAAATTATCAGAAAAAAGTGAAGACAACAAGCTTTGTAAAAACTGAGAAATAATTTATTTCTCTAGAATATCAAGGGAACATGAGAGAAAAAGAACTTACGGTCTTACGATTCAAATTAAAACATAATCAAAGAATTTAAAAATAGAAGACCTAGTAATAAAAGGTTCTGAATGAAACTGAGTTCGAATCCTGATGAAATCCAAAATGAAAGACTATGACGTCATTATTAGTCAACGATGTTCTGCAGTTTTAACAGGATCTTGTAGAATCACAGAAAATATTCCAATTGTTGAATTATGTATAAATATCGATAAATGTCCTTGTCCGATAATTAATTTAAAGCACTAGTAATTCCAAAGAAAATAATCACTTGAAATCCAATAATGAGAGGAAGAAAAAAATCTCGGCCCAATCTGGTCACAACAACACAACTTAAGGTGTCAAATGTTTAATGCCCATTAACTACTTATTTACAAAACATTAGGAATTATGCCAATTTAAAACGAAAAACAGATTCCTGAATGATGGTCACATGGACATCTTTCTAGAACAAAAATGTAGCTTTTTACATGCATAACATCACGTATTCACAGTATGGCCTTAACTGAAATCAAAGGTTCTTACTCTGGAAAATAACAAAAAACATTAAAAACATTTGTTTAATAAAGGTCATGGTTCTGAATCAAGGTCAGGAACTAGGTCAGTATTGGATACAATGTCTTTATCATTAGTTGTTTAGGTCAAAAATCTTTTTTAAAATGTCAGAAGAGAACGCTGATCTAGACAATATCAAATCCAGTAAACAAAGTTACATAACAAAAATAGCATGCAATAGAATTAAATGAAAATTAAAGACTAAAAAACAAATAATGAAATTAAATAAACATAACACATATGAACATATAATTTTAGGTAAGCTATTTGTAACACATACTTAAATTTAATAATATTACAATGTATGATAGCAATATTGTTTTATACGGAGTAAGCAAACAAATGTGATTAAAGCAAAATGTCAGCTTTTAAGTACATCCTATAATGTTGTAGCATTAATTTGCGGTATATTTTCTTTGCCCATCATCATTCATTGTGGCAATAATCAATATGTCAAAATATTGACGCAGTACGCTTGGTAATATTTACATCAGGGGCGTACAACGGTTTATGGCTGGCGGCCAAAATAGATAAATTGCTGAAGGTTGCAAGCTTCATGAGCAAGAACAGATCCCTATCACTAATTATGCATGTCAGTTACAATGCATATTTTTAAAGGACTGCCTACGTGGCCGCGGGGTGCAGTATGAACGACTGGACCGCATGCAGCCCGCGGACCGCGGGTTGAATACGCCTAATTTACACAATAGAGGCATTCTAACCTGCTAACTACTAAGTGTACCATATTGTTTTCCTAAGTTGACCATACTGTTTTCCAAATTGCTGCAGATGACAAGTAAACGGGTATATATTTCATGTATGTATAATTTGTTTTTACTAGTATAATGTATTTTACATTGTAATTGATAGCTGTCACTTATAGTATGATTAGTAGTTTTAAAGATAAAAAAAGAAAATTACATTTTTTCTCGATGAATGAACATTGTTCGTCAGAAATCTTGACTCTTTGTTTACAATGTTATGCAGTGCATAAAGCCATCCCAATACGTTAAAAATATCTGGAAAATGTTGTTTTTTTTGCCCATGCATGCTGCTTACAGACATCTTGAAAACTTTTTCTCCAAAAACTTATGGTACATTGTTTTAAAGTGGTAGCCCTTGTTTACAGGCAAAATATTCTGACCACACGAAGATTGTCGTTTTGTCTGTGAGTACGTTCATCACAAGCTTGAATCGTTGTAGCCAAACGATTCTAAGATATTCACTCGCTGGAAAACGTTATAAAGTGATGTTCTATATAATGCGAAATTGTCCAAGATAAGTGTTTCTCATCCAACAGGATTGTTTGGGTTTTGTTTGGCATTATGTTTAACAATATATCAGAGAAGAATGTAGTGACTCTCTCCAAAAGCCCCCAGGAAGTTTCAGCATTATGTTGCGTGCGAAATTAGACTGGATGTGATGCCTTAGAATTCCCAAATGGGTGAATTAACGCATGTATTCGGAATGCCTACGAGTTCCGAAATGGGTGAATTAACGCATGCATTCGGAATAGGGATATTCGCATATCGTCAGGTCATTTAGATTCCTCCCGAACAAGCAATAATTTTTACCACTTTTACACAGCCAATGGATTTTGTGGGAATGAACTTGACATAAATATGTACATTGGACGAAACGAACTAAACATACGACCAACATCAGCAAAGTCTATTGCTCCTGTTTAACTTATTAAATATTTATTTTACTGGCATACGGTATTATCCGCTTGTGCAGTCGGATTAGTCCGATAGATCACCCCAAAATTCCTACTGACACCGGTTGACGGTTCGAGCCTAGATCTCACCGATTCATTACATGCCGCAAGGTGCAGGCAAACATGATCTTTCCCTGCGCATTACATGGCGCAATTGGTCTAGACAAACTTATCCGCATCACATCAGTGTACATTTTAGATAATTACCGGTTCTTCAGTTACGATCAGCTGAAGTGTCCTTATATATGTACAGAATATTTCTAGATCAAATCCTCCATTTTACAACTTATAAATTTACGCCGAATAGTAAAACCCTACTTCATGTGGTCATAAAGAAGTTATTTAATACGTCAGGCTGTTCCATCATATACAGCAACCAATCAAATGTGACATTTCATTGTCTCATTTGAAACTTGTGATTATGTTGTCCATGTGACTCGACTCGAGAGTCCATGGATTGTGTAATGTATCTGTCACGTGCACTTCGGAAGGAATAATCTATACATAACAGGTAGGAATATTTCAAATTATCCGCATTTCATTTAACGCGCGATAAGAAGAAATTTGTGGAAAATATTTAGCCACGTTTTGGATGCAAATCCTAGGATACCTCCAGTTGAGTCACATGACATAACCTGTCAATTTTTCAAATAAGTGAATGTGCGAAAGAAGCGTCTGATTGGTTCCTGTATATGATGTAACAGATGTAGTTGTGAACTTCGAAATGGCTTCAGCAAATAAAGTTAATGTATGCCAAGTGGATTAACAAAGTGTTAAACAGTGGACTTAATCTGGAAATATTAGGTACATATCGCCCAAAGGACCCTTTAACTGGTTGTAACTCAAGAGCCACGAGAAATACCGGCAAGTGACTCAATTGTACAATGATGTTCTGCAAACAGATTTTGTCTCCACCTATATCACTAGTTAATGAACAGCTGAGAGCGGAACCAACCCGTTCATCATAATTAGTTTAGACCGTTTCATGGTTATTATCTCCCCTTGGAAACACTAGGGGGTGGAACTTTTAATCGCTACGATCAGTAACTCCGTTTCAACCGTGAAACTATAGGTTTAAAGACCTGATTTGATCGGGCTGCAGTGATATCTCATATCATGGTTTGAAGCAATCGTTCATATCACACAATTCAACATTTACACAAAGCGTGTGCATTTGAAGTATACTATTCCTAAATATGGTGGGTTGTGGAGTTTTGCTTTTTATGCATTTTGTATGCGGAGATGAATAAAGTGAGCAGCTTTGGGGCATTTCTAAGACTTTAAAATTAAGGGTAAAAAATATTACATGACAATACACTAAGCACACTGATAAAGTCCTACATGACAACGAGCTGGATCTGTTCAGTTATGTTGGATATCTGAAAGGTAGTTTATTCAGTTGCCAATACAAAATTTAAGCATAAGATATAAGTGGTTTCTGAGCACGGTCTCTCATGACTTCTTTCCTTTCATTTTCAGTCCATTCCTTTATACTTATTTTCCTTCACTTTATACTTATAGAAGACAATGCCCAACAGGAGAGCCACAACTGACTGAAATGTGATAACGGACTGAAGTGTGACAGCTGACTGAAATGTGATAACGGACTGAAGTGTGACAGCTGACTGAAATGTGATAACGGACTGGAGCATGATAGCAGACTGGAGTACAATAGCGAATTAAATTTCATAACGGACAAGAGTGTGACAGCTGATTGAAAGGCGATAGCGGACTAGTTCATGATAGCGGACTGGAGCACGATAGCGGATTGAAATGTCATACCGGACTGGAGAATGACAGCTGACTGAAATGCAATAACGAACTGGAACATGATAGCGGATTGGAGTACGATGGCGGATTTAAATATGATATCGAACTGGAGTATGACATCTGACTGAAATGTTATTGCGAACTGGAGTCTGATAGCAGAATTAAGGTATAATAAGTTATCAAAATTTCTCAACGAGATGCTTTGCTTTATCTGCTTGCGTGGCATCATATTTAGGTACAATTCTAATTCATACAATTTCTGATCCAGATAAATTTATGTTACCTGAAAAATCAAGAATAGGATATGTTATCTCCTTCTCCTGACCGTAACTATTATATAGATAAAGAAAAGCATACATATAATTAAAGTGAACAAAAGTAATTACGAACTCCAACTCTAAATGTTAATTGGACGTATCAAAACATTCAGGGTGATGATTGTTACTTGAATCAACCTTAAGTATTTAATGTAAACTCTTAGTATCCATCCCTAGCAGGGCCGGACCTAAGTTTTATCGGGGGGGGGGGGGGCAAACTTGTTATTGGGTTAAGCGAAGGCGCGAAGCGCCGAGCCTTCTAGGGGGGTCCGGGGGCATGCTCCTCCGGAAATTTTTTATTCAAGGATGCAAAATGGTGCAGTCTGGTGTTATCTGAACCTTGAAAAAGGGATCTAACAAAAGTGACTAAAAACTGCAATGTTTTAAAAACACTAAAAAAATATTTTTAAAAAAAATAAATAAATAATTTTTTTTTTTAAAATTCGGAACCCCTTTGCATCTTTTATCAAAAGCAGTGAATAGGTTTTTTTTTAAAGAGGGGCCTGGCCTCCTGGCCCCTATAGCAGGTCCGGCCCTGCCTAGTGATAAAACGTTAATGCGGGATGTATATTATATTCTTATGCGGGATGTATATTATATTCTTATGCGGGATGTATATTATATTCTTATGCGGGATGTATATTATATCATTATGAGGGATGTATATTATATCATTATGAGGGATGTATATTATATCCTTATGAGGGATGTATATTATATCATTATGAGGGATGTATATTATATCCTTATGCGGGATGTATATTATATCCTTATGCGGGATGTATATTATATCATTATGAGGGATGTATATTATATCATTATGAGGGATGTATATTATATCCTTTTGTGGGATTATATTATATCATTATGAGGGATGTATATTATATCCTTATGCGGGATGTATATTATATCATTATGTGGGATGTATATTATATCATTATGAGGGATGTATATTGTATCCTTTTATCCTTTTGTGGGATGTATATTATATCATTATGAGGGATGTATATTGTATTCTTTTGTGGGATGTATATTATATCCTTTTGTGGGATGCATATTATATCCTTTTGTGGGATGTATATTATATCCTTTTGTGGGATGTATATTATATCATTATGCGGGATGTATATTATATTCGTGTGCGGGACGTCGTTACGTTCTGATCATAGAGAAGAATTTGTGAAACAATGAAAAGCGTTCTTTCTACTATCTTGAATACATCAGTGTCCGTCCCAATTCAGTTCAGTGTGTGCAGTCATGACAAAAACCTGACCCTGCCAAAGAAAAGGAGAGTAAGCACGATCGTTTAAATCGAAAATAGTAGGCCACCATGACCTAGCTCTGATGGAAGAAACCCTATTATTGTAGTTAATACAATTATTTTTCTGCTGATTCCAATCAGAGGGAGTTACCAAAACGAGGACTTGTAAGACATATCTCATACAAGCATCCAATATAATGTGAATAATGCGTTGTATATTTCAAATAAGTTTAGAATATACAATAACGTATCGAAACTGATGTGATTCTTTGTGTAAACTCATCTTGTGATGTAGCCCTTACTACAGCCATACCCTCGCTTTCTTCTTGTTATTTCTTCTGTCTATTCTAATTCTTGTTATTGTTGTTTGTTGACTTTGTTGTGGCTGTTGTTGTTTAATGCTATAAAGCTGTTTGTTGTCTCATACATGTTTCGTCTTTTGTTATACAAATGTAGTAGGCTAATAATAAAAGGTTCTGCGTATCCTTGTGCCAGTGTGTCACACTACATTATAAAACACAAGTTGTAAACAAAATGGGATCAATAAGAATTTAATCTTCTCGGTGTTCTGCTTCAGAATACACACTCTTTAGACGTACATATTTCCGAATTCATGTGTAAACTCGATGTTGACAATAACGACCTGTAATATTTCGTTTCTATTTTCACTTTTTAAAAAAAGTTTAAATTATTACAAAATGGCCTAAGGTGTGCACCGTTTAGCCGATCAGTCTGTTGATTACAGAAGTACAGATAACATTATCCCGTTTATATTGTGAGTGCGTTGAACCTAAAAGCAGGTAAAAGGTATTCATCATTCTGCTAGATCTCATATTTATTGCCATTCAATTTGCATAAATTAAGTTGTAAAGCATACCAAACATTTACCCAACGTGAATGTAAAGATTAAACCTAGTATCTCAGAAGGACGTAATGCTTTGAAGGTTAATTAGCAGCTCCGCTCTGTTAATTCCTTTATTGTATATTTCCCATGACTATAATAGCTACTGGCGAATAGAATACCAAATCAAAACTGTTTACCCGAAAAACGAAAAATTAAGTCTGCAGATTATTTTCTCATTCACGGAAGCGGCAAATATTATCGTGCCTAATGCCTTTAGTAGTATACGAAAAGCCCGGTTCTGGACCACTTTTCCCAGGAACCCTCAGATTTTATTTTTAAATCCCTCCTATAGAAAAAAATTAAGAAAAAAATAAGGTCGATTTTTAAGAAAAAAGGTGGAGTATTAGAAGGTCTTATTTTCATTAAATAACTCCTCTATCAAAAACAAAAAATGGAATACTTATTCAGAGAAAATAATGCTTCTAAAAGCTCAGTTCTGGAACCCTCAGATTTATTATTAAATGCCTCCTATAGTAAAAAAAATTAAGAAAAAAAAAATAAGAAAAAATGGGGGAGTATTATTTCATTAAATAACTCATCTATCAAAATTGATCCTTGGTGTATAATTAGCAATAAATTCCTCTATCGTAGGAGGGTTTTCAACTATGATATGATGCTTATTAGATCTATTTTTATAATACTTTAAAATAGCTCGATAGGCATTTCTTCCACATTTGTCACAAAGATGGATTTTTCCCCTAACACCAACCCCACAACTGACACAGGGATTTGTACCAGCGCGAGGACTATTTCGTAATAAATATGCATGAACACCACAATATTCCCCATAACAAGATTTTCCACAGCGATTAATCGAATTTTTCAACAACCAACTACAACAACTCAGCGTGAGCATGTTTATATATATCTGTTATCTATATCTTCAATTCACATTTAACAATATGGTTAATTTCACTTCAAACATACAGTAAAAACTGAATTAAAGATATGGTAGAATTATATAATATTGTTATTGGAAAAAATGGACCCAAAAATGATCCAAACGATAAAAAAGCCTCGCCATGTAGTTGTGAGGGAACTTGTCAAAGAATATTACGAATTAACTAGAACAAAAGCTGTCTGGCCTAGATCTAATAAGCAACTAGCAGAATTAAAAGATCGGTTAACAATTTTGCGACGAAAGAAGAAAACCAACGCAGAATTAAAAAATCGTCGTCATATAGTTGTGAGGAGACTTGTCAAAGAATATTATGAATTAACTAGAACAAGAGCTGTCTGGCCTAGATCTAATAAGCAGCTAGCAGAATTAAAAGATCGGTTGACAATTTTGCGACGAAAGAAAAAAATCAATAAGGAAATACTTCAAGGAGGTTATATCATCGATGAAGCATTTTCTGGTTCTGATAAATATATCAAATTCATTCCCAAGGGAAAGTACTATAACCATTTTGTGGTGGGTGATCTGATTAAAATTGTCAATAGTGTTATTCCAGCAGTGTTACTTGAAAGACCTCTATCGAAAATAAATGTGACCTACAATCTTGATATGTACTTGGCATCCAATCCTGATGTAATAATAACAGTTCCATTACGAGCAGAACCACAGATTATTTTTAGATCTACTAATCTAGAAGATGCAGCAAAAGATTTCTTCGCGGTGATATCAAGACAGTATGAAGTTTTCACATCACAGAAAACTGGATTAGTGTTTAAAAAAATTAATTACATTCAGCTGAGTATACACGATTTTAAACACACCACTGGAGCATCCTACAAACAATTGCCTAAAAAAATTCAGACATCAAAATCTTGCATCAACGTGAAAAATGATGATAACAAGTGTTTGTTGTGGGCGTTACTTTCAGCATGTTTTCCAGCACAACATCATGTAGATCGAGTTAGCAGCTATAAGCCATATCAATGTAGAATAAATATGACAGGAATTGATTATCCAACACCAGTCAAACAAATAGTTAAAATTGAAAAACAGAACCCAACATTATTTAGTTCTGGGATCAATGTTTTTTCGTTAGATAATCAATTGCGAGTATTTCCATATCTAATTTCTCCAGCCAGTAAACACATTGTAGATAATTCTACAATAAATCTATTGTGGTATGACAATCACTATGTTTGGATAAAAGACCTAAGCAGATTAATGAGTTCTTCCATGTCGGGTTATGATCACAAAACTTATTTTTGCTACAGCTGTCTTTGTGGATTTACAACACAGGAAAAATTAATTGAACACAACAAATATTGCTTTGAAGTAAAAGCGGTTGAAACACCAGCGGAACCGGATAATATCTGCTACTTTAAGAAGTATGAAAGAACACAGAATCTCCATTTCATATTTATTGGAGATTTTGAGTCTTTTATTACTCCAGTGGCTCCGCGATGTGGTTGTGCAGAGACATGTAAATGTGAGTTTAAAACGCTATCCACACAACAACATGTTCCAGCGAGTTATCGGATTAATACAATCTGCATCAATAGTATATTTTCAAAACTATCACCGTGTTACCGGATTAACGATTGGTCTGATACTCCACCAGAAGTTCATATGCTAAAATATCTCTTTGAAGAACAACGTAGAATTGAAGCATTATTATCGTTACACGATGAGAGATTTACTAAATTAGATTCTTTTGCTAACTGGATAATATGTTTCAAGTGTAAGAAAAAGTTTTCAACTGAGAATCCAAAAGTACCATTCTACAACATAGTCTCAGGAAAATATAACGGCGCTGTTCATAAACGTTGCAGATGTTTTCAACAGTTCTATCCAGTAGTATTTCATAATTTGCGAGGGTATGATGGTCATTTCATTCTTCACGCGTTAGGACATCCTGAAATCTCTAAGTTCTGTGTTGACAATAATTTATCCTTGAAATGTATTCCAAACAACACTGAGAAATTGATGTCTATCACAGTTGGAAAACTACGATTCATAGATAGCATACAATTCATGAATACATCCTTGGAACAACTAACAAATAATTGTACTAGTTTTCCCATCACGAAAAAATACTTGAAAGATAGAAATTTTCCAACAACAACGTTGAAAAACATCACCGTGAAAGGAATATTCCCATATGAGTATTTTAATAGTCCAGACCATTGATAAATTCTACTCTTCGTTGACTGATAAAGATATTACCGAACAAGAATATCAACGAGCATTAACAACTTGGAATATTTTTCAATGCAAAAATTTTGGTGATTATCATGACTTATATGTAACGGTAGATGTGTTGTTGTTATCTGATATTTTTGAGAATTTCAGGACGACATCGATGATCAATTATGGGTTAGATCCTGCACACTATTATTCAGCACCTGGATTATCTTGGGATGCATTATTGAAATCAACGAAAATACGATTAGAATTACTGACCGATGTGGATATGTATCTCTTTATCGAGAAAGCAATTCGTGGTGGAATCACTATGATCACAAAAAAGTATTCATCTGCCAATAACAAGTATCTTTCAGAATATAATTCAGACAATGTTGATATTAATATTGTTGATTTTTACATGAATAATCTCTATGGTGGAGCTATGTCAATGTTGATGCCATATGGAGGTTTCAAATGGATTTCTGTAGAAGAATTTCAAAAACTCAAAGAGTTCCCTGTTACATCAAATGATGACAACAGCGTCGGTTATTTC
The DNA here is from genome assembly GCA_029339505.1 of Unio delphinus. Taxonomy (NCBI): domain Eukaryota; kingdom Metazoa; phylum Mollusca; class Bivalvia; order Unionida; family Unionidae; genus Unio; species Unio delphinus. The sequence continues at coordinate 11,596,781 of JAQISU010000023.1, forward strand.
GTTGAGTGTGATATAGACTATCCAGAATATCTCCATGATAAACACAACGACTACCCATTTCTTGCTGAAAAAATGATCATCATCGATGATATGTTATCTCCAGAACAATTATCACTACGAACGACAAATTACACACCAATAGCAAAATTAGTACCCAATTTATTTAATAAACGCAATTATGTCTGCCATATTGCTATACTCAAACAAGCAATAGATGCTGCACTAGTGCTTAGAAAAGTTCACAAAGTGTTACAATTCAACCATTCCAAATGGATGAAACCCTATATTGATGGAAATACTGCCAGAAGAGCTGCAGCTGTTACAGATTTTGAGAAAGATTTCTTCAAGTTGATGAACAATTCTGTATTTGGGAAGACCATGGAAAATATACGAAAACGAGTTAATATTGAAATTGTTAATAATAAAGATCGTCGAGATAAATTAACACGTGGAAATACTTTTGTGAGTAGTAAAAAAATAACGGATTTGTTATCGTTGATAACAAAAAAACAAACTCGATTATTTTTAGATAAGCCTGTCTTTGTTGGAGCTACAGTGTTAGAAATATCTAAACACATGATGTATCAATTTCATTCTGGGTTTGCTAAAACAGCGTGGTCTAATTGTAAACTATTATTCACAGACACAGATTCGTTAGCATATGAAATCCCTGGTAGTGATTGTAATAACGATCTTTATGAAGATATTTATAATAATCGAGAATTGTTTGATTTATAAGATGTAGATGTTAAAGGACCATGTGGTCGTTATCACGATGCCACTAATAAAAAAGTTATTGGAAAGATGAAAGATGAATTTGCATTTAGGCCGATCAAAGAGTTTGTTGGTCTTCGATCAAAAATGTATGCTATTCTTACTGACACAAATAAATCAACACAAAAGGCGAAAGGGATTAATAACAATTATGTGAAAAATAAATTGAAATTCGATGATTATTTGACAGCATTAAAAAGATCTCCAGGGGTTGCTCTACCAACAGTAACCACACGTGGTTTTAGATCCCACTATCATGTTATTTTTACAGATAGACTTACAAAAGTGGGTTTATGTAATTTTGATGACAAACGATACTGCATCGATGGAGTGAATACGCTTGCACTAGGACACTATCTCACAAAAACAAAACCTTGAGAGTAATTCATATTGGTGTGTGGTTCTAGGGAAAGTTACTTCAGTGTTTACTGTGAATCCACGTCAGCAGACCTATCAAATATGTGGAGGAAAAAATAGAGAATTGTTGGATTCAACTGATCAATGGTATTAATTAAAAACAAAAGAAATATTTGTTATATGTATTACACGATCGTGTAAAAGCAATCCTCGAGAGTAATACACCCACAAGTAATATTAGAGTCAAACAACAACATGATAATTTTAAATACCACAACCGGGGAGGAAAATAGTAACAGATAGAAATAAAACAGCACGATTTCGTCTTCAAGCAACAATAACAGCAAAGATTTTTTTGAAACTTTTAGTTTTGGAAACTTTTTAGTTATCGTCGAGTGCCTTATCAATTTCTTCTATAAATTTAACATCTTCTTCAGACATATATTTCTTCCACAAGTTATCTTCGTGAGTGTGTCGTTTTCGTTTATGCTTCTTCTTTCTCGGTGGTTCATGTACATCTGCAGTAATCTCATTATGTTGTAGCAGTTGATTATATTTATTTGCCAGCGTAGAATAATCAAGTTGGAGAGTTTCAAAATTACATCGCATATCATTGAGCTCAGTCACAAGTTTTCCACGTTCTCGAACTGCATCGCTGCGTCGCTGTTGTGCAATCTCTAGCTGGTATTGTAGGTCGTTTAACATATCATTGTTAGATTGTTGTTGTTGTTTTTGTTGTTGTTTTTGTTTTTGGTGTTGTTGTTGTTGTTGAAGTGTTACTAGTTTTTCCTGTAATAACTTGTTTTGACAAGTCAGGTTGGTTACTTGTGCTTGTAATTGACGAGTCAGGTTGGTTACTTGTGCTTGTAATTGACAAATCATTTCTTTATCAATAATCCTATCACTGGTGACTCTATCACTGACAGTATTTTCATCTAACATTTGATTCATTTCATTATCAACTTCAGCATCAATAAATTGCTCTATAGGTAAATCATTAACATCATCATTTCTTACATTTGCAATTCCAACTTTATCTGATTTCCAAATTTTATAAATCCGCTGATAACTGATTTTATATCGATCAGCAATTTCTGCCATACCAATACGATTTTGCAATTTTTTTAATCGTGTTTATGTCATCAAGACTCAATATCCTACGATGAGGCATTATTATTTTTTTATACAATGAAAAGATATTTTTTAACAACAATAACAACAATAACAAATGTGTAACACCATTAGGTTGGTTTTCCTGATATGATAGTTCTGATTAGTTCAAAATAGAATGGTGAAAGTACCAGTATATACAATTTGTACACTTTCACCATTAATGATAACTCTTTCTCAACCATCCACGACGATATAATTTATTAATGGAAAGTGGTATTATTTCAACACTTTTTTCCATTGATCAATCTGAACAGTCGTGGAAGTGTTTTTATGTTATCATATTATATGTCCATTAACAGTTGGATCACAATCTAATGCTGTGCAGTATCTGGTTGGACTAATACGGGCCCGTATCATCATTTGGGGAAACTGTGTATCATAAAAATAAACTAGTAAATGAAACAATATGCACTTTCCCCAAACGTTCACACTCGTGGTTGACCCGTCCATGACAACACTATGTTAACAGACGATTTCGACGATATTATACGAATTTGAGGAAACTGTACATGTGTCCGTGTAAGTGTTTTAGTCATCTGACGAACTATTTTATGTAGAAAGTTTTGAGTGTTATTTCATAAATGGTGAAAGTGTGGAAACGGTACATTACATTTTATTTTTATATGAAAAGTGTTGATTCCACATCGATCGTAAGACATCTATGTCAAAATGATGAAAGTGTGAGACTGATTTAATAAAGTGTAGTATTTTTATTATAGTAGTTTCCACACTTTTCCTCATTAATGGTAAAACTATTCAGAGTGTAATTTCCATTGGTTAGTTTTTCTCAATAGATGACTGAAGTGTCAGTATTAAATTAAATTTTTTATTTTATTAGTAATTTCAACACTTCAACCATCATTGATAGAGGTATTTATTCAACGAAATAATACTTCCACGACTGTTCAGATTGGATAACCTCATTATAATTTGTATGACTCCCATAGATGTCTTACGATCGATGTGGAATCAACACTTTTTCATGTACCGTTTCCACATTGTTGTCTTTAGTGTTTTAGTCGATTCGATAGAGGTTGATTAATAAAATGTTACTAACAGTTTTTCAATGTAACCATGGTTGATGATCATACTGTTATGTTAAATTCCGCATCTGGAGCATTAATGGATGGTTTTCACAATATGATGGCTCAGACTAAGATGAATCCATGGATGGGGAAAGTGCCAGTATCAAATTAAAAATTTATTTTATTAGTAATTCCAGCACTACTTTCCCCAAACTCGATAGAGGTATTTATTTGACGAAATAATACTTCCACGACTGTTCAGATTAGATAACCTCATTATGATTTGTATGACTCCCATAGATGTCTTAGGATCGATGTGGAATCAACACTTTCTCATATAAAAATGAAATGTAATGTACCGTTTCCACATTGTTGTTTTTAGTCAATTCTCTCATCATTCGATAGAGGTTGATTCATAAAATGTTACTAACACTTTTCCAATGTAGTGTTGGATTTATTGATCTGAGTTCTAGTATTAACTAAAATCTACTCTCAAGGTGATTTTTTTTATCACTAAAACACTTTACATTACATCAATGAAAGTTAAACAACCTCAGCCCAACTGTTTGTGTTGTTTTAACCATTACTCAATAAATAAAATGTTTATTATTTATCTTCAACAATAGATCTTTTTATTACAACCACACAACATTATAACCCACAATGGTGAATCTACATGATTACATCAACATGATTGCATCAACAACGTAAATGTTGAATATGACGCTGTTGAAATATTATAATAAAAAAAAACGACACAGATGAAATATTATAAAAAATATTTTTATCCACATCAAAATATATCACCGCTTTTTATTGTTGTTGTTGTTGTTAAGTCACATTAGTATTTACTTGAGAATAAACAAGGTTGTTTAACTTTCATTGATGTAATGTAAAGTGTTTTAGTGATAAAAAAAATCACCTTGAGAGTAGATTTTAGTTAATACTAGAACTCAGATCAATAAATCCAACACTACATTGGAAAAGTGTTAGTAACATTTTATGAATCAACCTCTATCGAATGATGAGAGAATTGACTAAAAACAACAATGTGGAAACGGTACATTACATTTTATTTTTATATGAGAAAGTGTTGATTCCACATCGATCCTAAGACATCTATGGGAGTCATACAAATCATAATGAGGTTATCTAATCTGAACAGTCGTGGAAGTATTATTTCGTCAAATAAATACCTCTATCGAGTTTGGGGAAAGTAGTGCTGGAATTACTAATAAAATAAATTTTTAATTTGATACTGGCACTTTCCCCATCCATGGATTCATCTTAGTCTGAGCCATCATATTGTGAAAACCATCCATTAATGCTCCAGATGCGGAATTTAACATAACAGTATGATCATCAACCATGGTTACATTGAAAAACTGTTAGTAACATTTTATTAATCAACCTCTATCGAATCGACTAAAACACTAAAGACAACAATGTGGAAACGGTACATGAAAAAGTGTTGATTCCACATCGATCGTAAGACATCTATGGGAGTCATACAAATTATAATGAGGTTATCCAATCTGAACAGTCGTGGAAGTATTATTTCGTTGAATAAATACCTCTATCAATGATGGTTGAAGTGTTGAAATTACTAATAAAATAAAAAATTTAATTTAATACTGACACTTCAGTCATCTATTGAGAAAAACTAACCAATGGAAATTACACTCTGAATAGTTTTACCATTAATGAGGAAAAGTGTGGAAACTACTATAATAAAAATACTACACTTTATTAAATCAGTCTCACACTTTCATCATTTTGACATAGATGTCTTACGATCGATGTGGAATCAACACTTTTCATATAAAAATAAAATGTAATGTACCGTTTCCACACTTTCACCATTTATGAAATAACACTCAAAACTTTCTACATAAAATAGTTCGTCAGATGACTAAAACACTTACACGGACACATGTACAGTTTCCTCAAATTCGTATAATATCGTCGAAATCGTCTGTTAACATAGTGTTGTCATGGACGGGTCAACCACGAGTGTGAACGTTTGGGGAAAGTGCATATTGTTTCATTTACTAGTTTATTTTTATGATACACAGTTTCCCCAAATGATGATACGGGCCCGTATTAGTCCAACCAGATACTGCACAGCATTAGATTGTGATCCAACTGTTAATGGACATATAATATGATAACATAAAAACACTTCCACGACTGTTCAGATTGATCAATGGAAAAAAGTGTTGAAATAATACTACTTTCCATTAATAAATTATATCGTCGTGGATGGTTGAGAAAGAGTTATCATTAATGGTGAAAGTGTACAAATTGTATATACTGGTACTTTCACCATTCTATTTTGAACTAATCAGAACTATCATATCAGGAAAACCAACCTAATGGTGTTACACATTTGTTATTGTTGTTATTGTTGTTAAAAAATATCTTTTCATTGTATAAAAAAATAATAATGCCTCATCGTAGGATATTGAGTCTTGATGACATAAACACGATTAAAAAAATTGCAAAATCGTATTGGTATGGCAGAAATTGCTGATCGATATAAAATCAGTTATCAGCGGATTTATAAAATTTGGAAATCAGATAAAGTTGGAATTGCAAATGTAAGAAATGATGATGTTAATGATTTACCTATAGAGCAATTTATTGATGCTGAAGTTGATAATGAAATGAATCAAATGTTAGATGAAAATACTGTCAGTGATAGAGTCACCAGTGATAGGATTATTGATAAAGAAATGATTTGTCAATTACAAGCACAAGTAACCAACCTGACTCGTCAATTACAAGCACAAGTAACCAACCTGACTTGTCAAAACAAGTTATTACAGGAAAAACTAGTAACACTTCAACAACAACAACAACACCAAAAACAAAAACAACAACAAAAACAACAACAACAATCTAACAATGATATGTTAAACGACCTACAATACCAGCTAGAGATTGCACAACAGCGACGCAGCGATGCAGTTCGAGAACGTGGAAAACTTGTGACTGAGCTCAATGATATGCGATGTAATTTTGAAACTCTCCAACTTGATTATTCTACGCTGGCAAATAAATATAATCAACTGCTACAACATAATGAGATTACTGCAGATGTACATGAACCACCGAGAAAGAAGAAGCATAAACGAAAACGACACACTCACGAAGATAACTTGTGGAAGAAATATATGTCTGAAGAAGATGTTAAATTTATAGAAGAAATTGATAAGGCACTCGACGATAACTAAAAAGTTTCCAAAACTAAAAGTTTCAAAAAAATCTTTGCTGTTATTGTTGCTTGAAGACGAAATCGTGCTGTTTTATTTCTATCTGTTACTATTTTCCTCCCCGGTTGTGGTATTTAAAATTATCATGTTGTTGTTTGACTCTAATATTACTTGTGGGTGTATTACTCTCGAGGATTGCTTTTACACGATCGTGTAATACATATAACAAATATTTCTTTTGTTTTTAATTAATACCATTGATCAGTTGAATCCAACAATTCTCTATTTTTTCCTCCACATATTTGATAGGTCTGCTGACGTGGATTCACAGTAAACACTGAAGTAACTTTCCCTAGAACCACACACCAATATGAATTACTCTCAAGGTTTTGTTTTTGTGAGATAGTGTCCTAGTGCAAGCGTATTCACTCCATCGATGCAGTATCGTTTGTCATCAAAATTACATAAACCCACTTTTGTAAGTCTATCTGTAAAAATAACATGATAGTGGGATCTAAAACCACGTGTGGTTACTGTTGGTAGAGCAACCCCTGGAGATCTTTTTAATGCTGTCAAATAATCATCGAATTTCAATTTATTTTTCACATAATTGTTATTAATCCCTTTCGCCTTTTGTGTTGATTTATTTGTGTCAGTAAGAATAGCATACATTTTTGATCGAAGACCAACAAACTCTTTGATCGGCCTAAATGCAAATTCATCTTTCATCTTTCCAATAACTTTTTTATTAGTGGCATCGTGATAACGACCACATGGTCCTTTAACATCTACATCTTATAAATCAAACAATTCTCGATTATTATAAATATCTTCATAAAGATCGTTATTACAATCACTACCAGGGATTTCATATGCTAACGAATCTGTGTCTGTGAATAATAGTTTACAATTAGACCACGCTGTTTTAGCAAACCCAGAATGAAATTGATACATCATGTGTTTAGATATTTCTAACACTGTAGCTCCAACAAAGACAGGCTTATCTAAAAATAATCGAGTTTGTTTTTTTGTTATCAACGATAACAAATCCGTTATTTTTTTACTACTCACAAAAGTATTTCCACGTGTTAATTTATCTCGACGATCTTTATTATTAACAATTTCAATATTAACTCGTTTTCGTATATTTTCCATGGTCTTCCCAAATACAGAATTGTTCATCAACTTGAAGAAATCTTTCTCAAAATCTGTAACAGCTGCAGCTCTTCTGGCAGTATTTCCATCAATATAGGGTTTCATCCATTTGGAATGGTTGAATTGTAACACTTTGTGAACTTTTCTAAGCACTAGTGCAGCATCTATTGCTTGTTTGAGTATAGCAATATGGCAGACATAATTGCGTTTATTAAATAAATTGGGTACTAATTTTGCTATTGGTGTGTAATTTGTCGTTCGTAGTGATAATTGTTCTGGAGATAACATATCATCGATGATGATCATTTTTTCAGCAAGAAATGGGTAGTCGTTGTGTTTATCATGGAGATATTCTGGATAGTCTATATCACACTCAACGAAATAACCGACGCTGTTGTCATCATTTGATGTAACAGGGAACTCTTTGAGTTTTTGAAATTCTTCTACAGAAATCCATTTGAAACCTCCATATGGCATCAACATTGACATAGCTCCACCATAGAGATTATTCATGTAAAAATCAACAATATTAATATCAACATTGTCTGAATTATATTCTGAAAGATACTTGTTATTGGCAGATGAATACTTTTTTGTGATCATAGTGATTCCACCACGAATTGCTTTCTCGATAAAGAGATACATATCCACATCGGTCAGTAATTCTAATCGTATTTTCGTTGATTTCAATAATGCATCCCAAGATAATCCAGGTGCTGAATAATAGTGTGCAGGATCTAACCCATAATTGATCATCGATGTCGTCCTGAAATTCTCAAAAATATCAGATAACAACAACACATCTACCGTTACATATAAGTCATGATAATCACCAAAATTTTTGCATTGAAAAATATTCCAAGTTGTTAATGCTCGTTGATATTCTTGTTCGGTAATATCTTTATCAGTCAACGAAGAGTAGAATTTATCAATGGTCTGGACTATTAAAATACTCATATGGGAATATTCCTTTCACGGTGATGTTTTTCAACGTTGTTGTTGGAAAATTTCTATCTTTCAAGTATTTTTTCGTGATGGGAAAACTAGTACAATTATTTGTTAGTTGTTCCAAGGATGTATTCATGAATTGTATGCTATCTATGAATCGTAGTTTTCCAACTGTGATAGACATCAATTTCTCAGTGTTGTTTGGAATACATTTCAAGGATAAATTATTGTCAACACAGAACTTAGAGATTTCAGGATGTCCTAACGCGTGAAGAATGAAATGACCATCATACCCTCGCAAATTATGAAATACTACTGGATAGAACTGTTGAAAACATCTGCAACGTTTATGAACAGCGCCGTTATATTTTCCTGAGACTATGTTGTAGAATGGTACTTTTGGATTCTCAGTTGAAAACTTTTTCTTACACTTGAAACATATTATCCAGTTAGCAAAAGAATCTAATTTAGTAAATCTCTCATCGTGTAACGATAATAATGCTTCAATTCTACGTTGTTCTTCAAAGAGATATTTTAGCATATGAACTTCTGGTGGAGTATCAGACCAATCGTTAATCCGGTAACACGGTGATAGTTTTGAAAATATACTATTGATGCAGATTGTATTAATCCGATAACTCGCTGGAACATGTTGTTGTGTGGATAGCGTTTTAAACTCACATTTACATGTCTCTGCACAACCACATCGCGGAGCCACTGGAGTAATAAAAGACTCAAAATCTCCAATAAATATGAAATGGAGATTCTGTGTTCTTTCATACTTCTTAAAGTAGCAGATATTATCCGGTTCCGCTGGTGTTTCAACCGCTTTTACTTCAAAGCAATATTTGTTGTGTTCAATTAATTTTTCCTGTGTTGTAAATCCACAAAGACAGCTGTAGCAAAAATATGTTTTGTGATCATAACCCGACATGGAAGAACTCATTAATCTGCTTAGGTCTTTTATCCAAACATAGTGATTGTCATACCACAATAGATTTATTGTAGAATTATCTACAACGTGTTTACTGGCTGGAGAAATTAGATATGGAAATACTCGCAATTGATTATCTAACGAAAAAACATTGATCCCAGAACTAAATAATGTTGGGTTTTGTTTTTCAATTTTAACTATTTGTTTGACTGGTGTTGGATAATCAATTCCTGTCATATTTATTCTACATTGATATGGCTTATAGTTGCTAACTCGATCTACATGATGTTGTGCTGGAAAACATGCTGAAAGTAACGCCCACAACAAACACTTGTTATCATCATTTTTCACGTTGATGCAAGATTTTGATATCTGAATTTTTTTAAGTAATGGTTTGTAGGATGCTCCAGTGGTGTGTTTAAAATCGTGTATACTCAGCTGAATGTAATTAATTTTTTTAAACACTAATCCAGTTTTCTGTGATGTGAAAACTTCGTACTGTCTTGATATCACCGCGAAGAAATCTTTTGCTGCATCTTCTAGATTAGTAGATCTAAAAATAATCTGTGGTTCTGCTCGTAATGGAACTGTTATTATTACATCAGGATTGGATTCCAAGTACATATCAAGATTGTAGGTCACATTTATTTTCAATAGAGGTCTTTCAAGTAACACTGCTGGAATAACACTATTGACAATTTTAATCAGATCACCCACCACAAAATGGTTATAGTACTTTCCCTTGGGAATGAATTTGATATATTTATCAGAACCAGAAAATGCTTCATCGATGATATAACCTCCTTGAAGTATTTCCTTATTGATTTTTTTCTTTCGTCGCAAAATTGTCAACCGATCTTTTAATTCTGCTAGTTGCTTATTAGATCTAGGCCAGACAGCTCTTGTTCTAGTTAATTCATAATATTCTTTGACAAGTCTCCTCACAACTATATGACGACGATTTTTTTAATTCTGCGTTGGTTTTCTTCTTTCGTCGCAAAATTGTTAACCGATCTTTTAATTCTGCTAGTTGCTTATTAGATCTAGGCCAGACAGCTTTTGTTCTAGTTAATTCGTAATATTCTTTGACAAGTTCCCTCACAACTACATGGCGAGGCTTTTTTATCGTTTGGATCATTTTTGGGTCCATTTTTTCCAATAACAATATTATATAATTCTACCATATCTTTAATTCAGTTTTTACTGTATGTTTGAAGCGAAATTAACCATATTGTTAAATGTGAATTGAAGATATAGATAACAGATATATATAAACATGCTCACGCTGAGTTGTTGTAGTTGGTTGTTGAAAAATTCGATTAATCGCTGTGGAAAATCTTGTTATGGGGAATATTGTGGTGTTCATGCATATTTATTACGAAATAGTCCTCGCGCTGGTACAAATCCCTGTGTCAGTTGTGGGGTTGGTGTTAGGGGAAAAATCCATCTTTGTGACAAATGTGGAAGAAATGCCTATCGAGCTATTTTAAAGTATTATAAAAATAGATCTAATAAGCATCATATCATAGTTGAAAACCCTCCTACGATAGAGGAATTTATTGCTAATTATACACCAAGGATCAATTTTGATAGATGAGTTATTTAATGAAATAATACTCCACCATTTTTTCTTATTTTTTTTTCTTAATTTTTTTTACTATAGGAGGCATTTAATAATAAATCTGAGGGTTCCAGAACTGAGCTTTTAGAAGCATTATTTTCTCTGAATAAGTATTCCATTTTTTGTTTTTGATAGAGGAGTTATTTAATGAAAATAAGACCTTCTAATACTCCACCTTTTTTCTTAAAAATCGACCTTATTTTTTTCTTAATTTTTTCCTATAGGAGGGATTTAAAAATAAAATCTGAGGGTTCCTGGGAAAAGTGGTCCAGAACCGGGCTTTTCGTTTACTACTCCTTTTTATGGTTAGATTTGCAGTTTGTTCGTTGTTTTTAGGACTGTTATTATATATTCTCTTCATGATGATACAATCACTCATATTACTACAATTTTTAGCATTGATGAAGCTGTTGCATAACAATTTATTCAGATATAAATATTTTCTTTTCTTACAAAATAACATTAAAATAGATGCTGAAATCTGCTTCAAATACGAATAGTGCAATTCAATCTTGAAGCTAAATTGATCTCCCTTGTTATGGCTAAACATTGTATCACGGATAAATGTCAAGGACGAAACGTAGATCAATAATCACAAAAATAAAGGAATGAAGCCATGATATTTGTATGAAATCTCTCTCTCTCTCTCTGTCTGTCTCTCTCTCTCTCTCTCTCTCTCAGTTGCCAAAGCTTGAGCCTGATGAAACTGAAAAATTTGCTGATGTTCCTTTAAAAAGCCAGAAAGCAACAAATCAACTAATCACTTTAGCTAACGACTACTCGTGTAATCTTTGTCGTATGTATGTATATTTATATTATTACCATAATTACCTACCATCTGGTTTATTTGTTCTCTTTTACCTTATGTTCATGTTTTCATAATATATTTTGCTATTAAGTGATGTATTGTTTTCTTCCATCCTTGCTTCATATAGCATTGTCAGGGCCGTGGAGAGCGATCATGTGCGCTGAGGTAAGAAACAACCTGGCTTCTCCTAGTTCTTGTTCATACAAATTTTAAAAGCAACAAAATTAAACAGTGTTGTTCTGCCCAGGCCACCTTACGGGCCCAGGTCCCAAGGATATATTTCTGGTTGACGCAAATATGGGAAAGTCATGTCTGTTAAATATATTCAAATTACGTCAGTGGCTCTCACGAGAGATATTTCAATGAATGTAAATGTTCCTGAAGTGGAAAAAATATTTAATACAAATGGTGTTTAAGGAGCGAATTTTTAGACGGGTTTATTCTTTTGATTAATGACTTTTTGAACAAACAAAACATAAGCAAGAACAAAATTGCAAATGGCAAGTGCTTCATCATTCACAGAAAAATGGTAAAATAAAAACTTGCAATCAACATTCTACCTTAACGAGGTTTTTTCTACCGCTCCGGTGTCCTAGTGCATTAAGAGGTTAGTGTTAGGACTGGTCGGCCTGGTGTCAGGATAATGTGACTGGGTGGGATATCATGCTACATGTCTGCGGCATGATGCCCCAGTGGTAGACATCACTATAAACTGCCTCACTGCAGACATCGTAGCGATATGACTGAAAAATTGTTAAGCTACGTTAAAAATCCTAATCAAACAAACAAACAAACGAGGTTTTCTGATCACGAGGAACAGAGAACCTCAGGGCAAACAAAAAACGTATTTTCTCTTCAATAATGCAGCGAGAACATGTAAGTCTTTCGGCATCGCAGGTATGTGGAAATGAATTAAATCATACAGATATGACTTCAAGTCGTCACAAAATCAAAGAGACAGTTCATTATTGTTTAAGTTTTGTGAACCTTACTCCACCCCCACCCCCCTTTCGTAAAAGTGCTTATAACATTTTAGAGTGTGAAAGTCTGTTAACATCTTTACCTACGAAAAGTAATTTGAGTCAATTCTGACTAATATTAATTTGTGTGATGAGTCTTTTCTTACAACAAACAAACACAGAAACAGATACAAAAGTCAATAGATGCTGTCTCTAAATAAACATAAAAAGGAATTTAAATTTATGTCAATCATTTATGTTACCGAACATTTCCCGAAAAATAAGTCAGACAAAAATTAAACATTAAGCAGTATGATCCATTGAAAAGTAGATACTGAGTCAAGGTATTTTGTTTTCTTTTATACCGATTGTGGATAAGTATACATAATATCACCATGCCGGTATACATTGATGACTGAAGCATGTCCTTACCTAAGATGTCAATAAGTAATTGATTTAAGTGAAACGTACGTAACAAAGATTCGTCATTTCAATATCAGTCATCATTTTAATATCATTAGAATCTGATGATATTCCTTCACTGAGTGGGACAGGTACAACTAAATTAATTACATGTTTAACATGGCTATCTCTTTCAATATACTCTTTTAGCATGTTTACATGGCAGAGTTGTTTATGTTTACGCCTCCCAGGAGTATTTATGATGTAATTTAAGTCATTAATTTTCCTCTCAACTGTGTAGGGACCAAAATATTTGGCCTGAAGAAGATTTTGTGGCATTGGTAAGAGAGCCAAGATTCTATCACCAGGCTGAAAACTCCTTTCCTTCGACCTTTTATCATATCTTGAATTCATTTTAGATTGAGCAGAGTGCAGATTTGCTCTTGCGACCTCACAAGACTTTGCCAACTTATATCTAAAATCAGAAACATAATCAAGAAGATTGATCTCAGTATCTTCATTAGAGAGAAGTTTCTCTTTCAATAACCTCAATGGTCCACGCACAGTGTGTCCAAAAACCAGTTCAAAAGGACTGAAGCCTAAAGATTCTCGAATTGATTCTCTAACAGCAAACAATAGTAAATGAATGCCTTCATCCCAATCTTTATTCGTATCAAAACAATATGATCGAATCATATTTTTCAAAGTCTGATGGAATCTTTCTAATGTCCCTTGGCTCTCAGGATGATAGGCAGAAGATTTGAATTGCTGAATGCCTAATTCATACATAACTTGCTGGAAAATTCCAGACATGAAGTTTGAACCTTGATCAGACTGAACAGATTTGGGAAGGCCATACTTAGTAAAAAAAAACTTTATCAAAGCTTTTACTATTGTTTTAGATTTTATATTCCTCAACGGAATTGCTTCTGGAAACCTTGTTGACGCACACATAATGGTCAACAGGTATTGGTTACCTGACTTGGTCCTGGGTAAGGGACCTACACAATCTACCATAATTCTACTAAATGGTTCGTCAAAGACACGAATAGGTTGTAGATGAGCCTTAGGTATCTTCTGATTGGGTTTACCTACCATTTGACAAGTATGACAAGATCTACAGTATTTGGTAACATCACTTTTGATTTTTGGCCAATAGAAGTGAGTCAAGATCTTGTGATATTTTTTATTAATCCCTAAATGACCAGTGAAAGGAGATTCATGGGCCAGATTAAGTATTTCCTGTCTGGAAGGTTTTGGAACTACTATTTGATAGTTCACCGACCACTCATCACCAGCAGATACCTCGGGAGGTCTCCATTTTCTCACAAGAATTCCATTTTTAATGAAATAACAGACAGGAACTTCAGTGGCTTCAGTCTCGCTTATGGCCCTTTGAAACAAACAGGAGGTCTCAGGATCTTTTACCTGTTCGACGACAAGTGATTGTCGTTTATCACCCTGATTAGAATAAAGAGAATGAGTTGTTAAAAGAGGATCACTATGATCAATATCTTCTGATTGATCCAAACAAGGAGTAAAAGTGACCTCATCAAAAGCCTGACCTATACACGTGTCAGCTAAAGGAATGCTGTCTTCATCAACATCATTCTCAAGAGCTTTCTTTGCCATAGCTCTTTTAGCTACACAAGCTTGAAATATATCAGGAAATTCTTTTTCAATTGGATCAACTTTCTGATCCAAATTAAGCTTGTCAGCTACAAGTGGATAACCACAACTTTGTCTCCAGGTAATTCGTTGCCTAGCAATAATTGAATGCCCTCAACGGGTAAAACCGAGACTGTTCCAACTCTCACAGGTCCTGACACTAGGTCTGATGACAAATTTACACAATGGAGAGGAACATTAACAAAGCCGCATTCTACTCCCTGAATAAGAACACTTTCATTAGAAGAAGACTTCTCAGAAAAGGCAAAGTACCTGATAATAAAAGACTCTGAGAAGCTCCCGTGTCCCTTAAAATTTTAAGAGGGGTGGGATTGGCTGAATCACCCAAGAGTGATATAGAACCCTCCGATATGAATGGTTCATAATTCTCCATAATAAAATCAGACTGGGATTTATTAGACCCAACAAATGTATTGCTTTCAATACATGACCGTGACCTTGACCTCTTAGAAATAAGAGCATTTGAAACAGGTCTGTCTTGATTCTGATGCCTATTTTTCAATTTGTAGCAATCAGAAATAACGTGTCCTTTCTTCTTGCAATAGGTACACGTCGGAAGAGACAAGGATCTAGAATCAAGTTTCTCTGAAGTTTGATTTTTGAAAGTTGTGCTAGTTTGAGTTTTAGAAGGGCTTGTATTACGCGGAAATACTTTTCTGCCAGAAGACTGTTGAGTAGAAGTCTTGTTAACAAAAGGAACTTTATGTGTCAAAGAATATTCGTTAGCAGGTCGAGCAGCATTTTGCAAGGTTTCAATCTTATGCTCATCAAGATAAGACTTAACATCACTATGGACACAGGTTTTGAACAAATTAATATAATTTGCTTGAGATTTTGATAATCTTGTTCGACTTTCTTGGCTAAGCACCATCTATCAAACAACTGCTCTTTTTCTCTAGCAAATTGGAGATCGGTTTGTCCAGCTTCTTTTCTGTAATTTCTGAATATTTGCCGATAAGCTTCAGGGACTAACTCATAACACCTTAGAATGCATTCTTTAATCACATCATAGTCACCACTTTGCTGAACGGACAGTGAAGTGTAAATATCACTAGCCTTACCAGTAATTACACATTGTAATAACTGAGTCCAATTCTCTCTTGGCCACTTTAAATTTTCTGCAACTTTTTCAAAACGAATGAAGTATTTGTCTGCTTCTTTTTCTCTGAAAGGGGGCACTAATCTAATATTCCTTGCTAAATCAAAATTTAAATTTGGATTTGAAGTATGATGGTGATTTTCACTTGCCAGCTGTATTTCTTTCATATTAATTTGATATTCCCTTTCTTCCTTCCTTCTCTCTCTCTCTCTCTCTCTCTCTCTCTCTCTCTCTCTCTCTCTCTCTCTCTCTCTATCAATAGCATCTGCTCTTTATGTAATTCAATTTGCCTTTCTTTTTCCTCTCTCTCTCTCTCTCTCTCTCTCTCTCTCTCTCTCTCTCAATCCACATCTGCTCTTTTTGTAATTCAATTTGTCTTTCTTTCTGTTCTGTCTCATATTGTAATTGTCTCTCTTGAAATTCCAGCCTTTTCAACTCTAATTTCATCTTGAATTTTAATTCTAATTCCTTTAGTTTAATGTCAGAGTCTGATGCAGACTTACTGACCGAAATCAAAGCACTTTGTTCCAAAACATCCTTTTCTACCAAATATTGGACCAACATCTTTTTGATATCTTGTTTCGTTAAAGAAGCCTTGATTTCAGAAAGATCATATTTTCTGGCAAGTTGAATCAACTCAACTTTTTTGAAAAGATCTAATTGCTCCTAGGTAGGATTAGAAATAAATATTTCTACTTTATATGTCATTTTAATACAAAACCTGTCAGTCTCACTAAAGATTTAAAATTTTAAAAAACTAGGAGAATTCAAATTTAAAACAAACGTTTTCTGAGAAAAATTCTAGCCAAATTCCAATTTATCTCAATCCCGGAAGAGCCCCCAATTTCTATGTTACGTTCTTAGGCTCGAATAAGCAGCAACACAGAAAGAGTGAAAACTAACAAGCTTGTAAAACTTTAACAAACAATTTATTGAGTACAAATATTTTCATAAAAGAAAATATTTAAACTTACGGTTTTAGAGAATCAAGTCCAAAAATTAATCCAAAAAGAATTCACAATATAATCCACTAGTGGAATTGCAAGAGTCCTGATAATAAAATGTCCTAATAGTTCCCGGTTCGAATCTTGACGATGTAATCCAATATGGACGACGCTGTCACGTGATGAATTCAGTTTTAGTTTTATAATAATTCAAATGAGCACAAGTAATTTCTAGATAAATAACACAATAAATTCCTCTTGTTCCCAAACGAATTAAAATGATTTACACTCAAACAATAAAACACACATCTTTTGTATTCTAAAACCCAGACTAACTACTGAACCGTTAGCTTCCAAAACACAGCTATATACTGAGTCTCTCGTAAACAGGAAGGGGTCACGTGATTTTCTAGAAGGTCACAGAACGAACCCATGCTCGCAAAGTCACGTATACAGTATGATCTAAAAAGACGTCCTTGGAATCAACCAATCATTTTTAAAATAAAGCTCTAATGTCCTTGGAATCAACCAATCATTTTAGAAGCTTGTTTACAGTCTGAAGCAAGGTCAGTAAATGAGGTTAACATCTGTTGTTTACTTGTAGAGTGAAACTTTCTATAAAAATTTCCCAATGAATGAATTTTTAATCCAAAATGTCAAATTTGAATCTGACAAAAATAAGTAATCTTTTTTAATCAAATATACGTAACATAGTTAATACATTATGTGGTGTAATGAGCGGGTCATAGTTAATACATTGTTTGGTGTAATGAACGGGTCGTAGTTAATACATTGTGTTGTGTAATATACGGGTCTTAGTTGATGCATTGTGTGGTATAATGAACGGGTCGTAGTTAATACATTGTGTGGTGTAATCTACGGGTCGTAGTTTATACATTATGTGGTGTAATGAGCGGGTCATAGTTAATACATTGTTTGCTGCAATGAACGGGCCTTGGTTAATGTATTGTGTGGTATAATGAACGGGTCATAGTTAATATATTGTGTGGTGTACTGAAAGGGTCGAAGTTAATAAATACATGGTGTGGTGCAATGAACTGGTCATAGTATATTGTATGGTGTAATGAACTGCTTTTTCTTAATACATTGTTTGGTGTAATGAGCGGGTCGTAGTTAATACATTGTGTGGTATAATGAACGGGTCTTTGTTAATACATTATGTGGTATAATGAACGGGTCGTAGTTAATACATTGTGTGGTGTAATGTACGTAGTACGTAGTAATGAACGTAGTTAATACATTATGTGGTGTCTTGAATGGACCTTAGTTAATACATTGTATAATGTAATGAACGGGTCTTAGTTAATACATTGTATAATGTAAAGAACGGGCCTTAGTTATTACATTGTATAATGTAATGAACGGGTCTTAGTTAATACATTGTACAATGTAATGAACGGGTATTAGTTAATACATTGTGTAATGTAATGAACGGATCTTAGTTAATACATTGTGTAATGTAATGAACGGGTCTTAGTTAATACATTGTATAATGTAATGAACGGGTCTTAGTTAATACATTGTATAATGTAATGAACGGGTCTTAGTTAATACATTGTATAATGTAATGAACGGGTCTTAGTTAATACATTGTGTAATGTAATGAACGGGTCTTAGTTAATACATTGTATAATGTAATGAACGGGTCTTAGTTAATACATTGTATAATGTAATGAACGGGTCTTAGTTAATACATTGTATAATGTAATGAACGGGTCTTAGTTAATAGTTTGTGTGGTGAAATGAACTGGTCGTAGTTAGTTTATTCTATAAATGGAATGATTAGGTAAAGAATAATATATTGTGAAGGCTGATGAAGATGCAGTAGTTAATTCATTGTGTTGTGTTATGAACCTAAAGTAGATAATACATGGACAGAGAGTTGGTAATACTTTGTTTAAGTTTAGTCAAAAGATAGTTGCTAAACATGTAGTGTAACGTTAGTGGCTAATACATTCAACTCGTGTTAAAACGACATATTTCATTTCAATCTGGTTTGTGTAAGCATGGAATCTGTCGTAGTAACGACCATGCTCGTAATATATAAAAGGTATCAATCTGGACGTATTTTTGTTTCAGCTAGCATGTAGAGAAATGTACAGATACGCAACTTATCAGACAAAATTGTAAGTGTTTTCTATTTTTTTAAATCTGAAATAGATTTCTTTCCATACGGGCTACTTACCAAGAAAAGAAAATGCATGCACACTATCCTCAACGAAACTCTCTGCAAGAATAAAAATAACGAGTAATAGCACGTGATCGTAAGTAATAACGTATAAAAACATGCATGCTTCTTGTCGGCAAATTTCTGTCAGAATCAAAATCTGAATTTTCCGTCATTTAGTTAAAATGTGCAATTAAACACGTTTATTAACATTAATTTTCTGTCCGAACCTAATTATTCTGTAATAATCAATATCGTTTTGATGAGAACTGTAAGACATTTATATTCATTGAAATATTCATTCAGTCATTTCTCTTAGAGCGTCAGCCACGGATGCGAGAAGTCATGGGTTCAATCACCGGAAGAGTCATACCAAAGACTTATACTAATGATAGTAACAGCTGCCTCACTTGGCGCTCAGCATTAAGAGGTTGGTATTAGGACTGGTCGACCTGGTGTGAGGATAATGCAACTGGGTGGGACATCATGCTACATATTTGCAGTATGATGCCCCCCCCCCCCCAGTGCTAGACATCGCTATAAACCGCCACACTGCAAACATCGTAGCGATATGACTGAAAATTTGTTAAAGCTACCTTACAATTCCAAATCACACACACACACACACACACACACACACACACACACACACACACACACACTTTTTAAACAAAGGTGTTAGAGAAGAAGAAAAATCATTATAATAATATACATCACCCAAGGACACGCACACGCAATAAGGCGATCGTTCTTTTTCGTGGGATTTACGTTCAGACATGCAGATTCCATGAGGTAATGCATGTTTCCTTAACCATGTACGTAATGAGTTAAACGATCCTGTTGGAAAAAAATACACCCGTTTGTACACTGGACTGACCGGTGAAAGTTGGAAACCTCTCTCTCTCTCTCTCTCTCTCTCTCTCTCTCTCTCTCTCTCTCTCTCTCTCTCTCTCTCTTGTTACAGAAGAGTATAATTCAAGTTAGAAACTTCAGCGTCGCCGACTATCATCTTAAATAACATTTAAAAAACTCTTTCATAATGTTTATGCGTCCGGTACTAAAATGGACTTTTACGAAATTACTTTAATATAGTGGCATTTTATTTTCTATTATAGTGTAGCGAACGGCACGCAGCTGTATTACGCATATATGCTATAGGTCGGAGATTAAAAGATTAAAATCACGGTTGTAAAAATGGAGAATTCAAAGAGATCATCTTAAATTGAAACCAATTAGTTATTAAAACTTCCTTTCATTAAAGTGTAAGTTTTTCCAAACGTTCGTTGAGTTGATAATTGGTTCCAAGGAATTTTGTTTACTAAAGAAATATATATCTATCAGTTTTGAAGGACGAAACAACCAGTTGGTGTTACATAATCATTACGTTTCATGAAAGAAGAATCGCATACGCTAGTATGTCAGAAGTAGATAATAGAAACAGTGCATCTAACCATTAAGATGACAACCGACTACGATAATCACTGTTACAACATTCGAGATCAAAAACTGGTACACGCCTGTCTCTACAATTACCATAAATACCCAGTACACACCTGTCACTACATGATACACCCCTGTCATTACAATGATCATAAATACCTGGTACACGTCTGTCACTACAATTACAGTTAATGTATAAAGTTAATAATGGCTTAGAGCAGTGAAATTATTTTTAAAATAATTCAAAATTTTAATAATTACATGCACACTGAAAGGTTAGGTGAAGAGAACAAAGTCAATGAATCTAAAACAAGCACGAGTATTGAACAATTAATAATTGTTCGACATATGTATTACTGTAATTTCCTCACGTTTACCAGATGACAACTCTCCTGTCTGACGTTAAGTCACGTGTTCTTATTCGGAGTTGTCACGCAACCAATATATTCCTCTAGGAACTAGACGGACTTGAGTGATTTGAATCAAATGAATTTGAAATAGTATGATCACCTTTAACATTTGTCAGTTACTTTGACAAAATTTAAATAAATCAAGCTAGCGAGTTCGTCGAATTTTGAAAATGATATTATTAAATAAACCATACATAATGAGCGAGAACAAATGACATATATCGTGTGACACCAATGATATTCTTTTTTGATTCATTGGTCGATATATTTATGGATTAAGTACAACCATGCCAGGCAACAATCAGTACCTTTATTGCAGCTTCTTGTTTCTCCGTCTTTTTAATGGCGCAGTTTCGAATAATCATTTTTCCTGGAATTTATTGATTTTTCAATAAATGGATGATAACCTCTTCTATTCTTTTCTTTCCTCAGCGAGTCATTCACTCATTTTGGTATCTTGTGTCTGCATTCTCAAAGATGTAAGTTTGGGTGGTAAAAGAGACGTATAGGTCAAAATAATTTAATCGATACAAGAGTTTATAACTAGGTCACGCTGCATTCATTTTGGTATTCAGAAATTGTATGACATCTTAGCACATCTACGATATTACTCTTGACCAAAGGTCAAGCATCCATATGTAATGTACTGAAAACATAAGTACATGTATATTTCTTTTTCAAAAGTTTGTTTTGTATCGGGGTGGGGGTGGGGTTGGGTGTGCTGGGTATGGCAACAAAAAACAGTGACGGTAAACCGACCGGCAAAACACATTATTTTTGGGAGCCTAAACTAAATATAGATATTCGTTGCGAGCTGAAACTTTTTGTTTTCTGTCAAAAACACATTTACGAAAATAGGGGGCCCCGAGTGGCCGAGTGGTTTAAAGCGCTCTCCGTTACGGATCACTGCCATCTCACCTTTGTCTGCGTGGGTTCGAGTATTCGGCCAATGTGGGTATGTGAGAAAGCCTGGCCGTAGCTTCTCGTGGATTGGTGGTTTATTCAGGGCTTTTCCGGGGTTCTTCTTCCACCATTAATACTGTCCGACATGTATAGCCTATCATGTGCTGAAAAATGGGGTTAAATCCTACAACAACATTTACGCAAAAAAAAACGAAATAATTTTTGGTTGTATTTTAAAATTCAGCGAATTTGGTATCAAGCTGAATATTTTTATCAGGATTAGTATTTATTCGCGTTTTCTATAAACTATCTCAAAGTCTGACGATGTCTAGAATACGGTTAGACAAACTACGAAATTCACGCGTTACTAAGTAACGACTGCCACATTGTTTGAATGAGATTATAGGCTATATATTGGAATCTTGAATACACAACACTTACTTGATAACAGTTAACAGACAAGACGATCGAAACTAATATTGAGATAATACACAGCTTGCATGATCTGTATGATCGATATTCTTCCTTTCACAGATTCAGTTATGTTTTTGGAAGATATTCAAAAAGCTGTAAGGCTAAAAAAGCACCTGCTATGGTGTTATATATATATATATATATATATATATATATATATATATATATATATATATATATATATATATATATATATATATATATATATATATATATATATTTGTTTGTTTTGTTTTTTATGGTTTAACGCCATTGTTCAGCACAATATAGGCTATACATGGCGGCCAGTATTATTGGTGGAGGAAGAACCCGGACAAACCCCGGAAAGAACCACCGACCCACGAGAAGCTACTGACAAGCTTTCTCACATAACTACATTTGCCGAATCTTAGACTCGAACACACGCAGAGGTGAGATGGCAGTGGTCCGTAACGGACAGCGCTTTTGACCACACGGCCACTCGGGGCTCCCTTATATATATATATATATATATATATATATATATATATATATATATATATATATATATATATATATATATATATATATATATATATATATATATATATATATATATATATACTTGGTTGAAAGATTGCTAGAACAACTGAAGTTGAACATGTGCTTAACATGTTTAAACACATGGTCAGGTGCAACACTCAGCAGTTTTTAACAACGTAATTAGATTTTATTGTATAAAATACATTCGTCCCCGCTGCAGATCAAAAGTCTAAATTAAATAAATTAGTAAGCCGAAAAATTATAATAAATATACCATGGGATGCGAGTCTAATTAGGGCATGCTCATGTGTATGTAATTAGTCATACCAAACGTTATATATCTACATCGTGTGGTTTTACTAGTATTATACTGAAATGGGTTTCATCGAAGTCAAAACATGTTTAAAATAAATTTGCATAAAAATGTAGTCGCTGCTATTTTCAATAGTACCATAACAAATTACTATCACCGAATCTCATTAACACTTTTGATGACTGCTGTATTAATAGTCAGAGCTACCGAGTGCACGCCTATCATTACCAGTATTAGTACCAAATACCCATTACACGCCTATCATTACCAGTATTAGTACCAAATACCCATTACACGCCTATCATTACCAGTATTAGTACCAAATATCCATTACACGCCTATCATTACCAGTATTAGTACCAAATACCCATTACACGCCAATAAATAAAATGAGGGATCGTAAGGAGTTCAATTCCCTTGAAACCGATAAGCCGCAGCCTTCAACAAACGGTTCAAGATTATTTCCGGTATATATGTCCGACTTAACTAACATCTTTATCTTTGTTTACGAAATGTCTCAATCAGATGGGTTATAGACGTTATCGTCGATGAGAGAGGATTTAAAAAGGACGAAGAGCAAAGTTATCTGGGCGAGAAAAGGAGTATATCGATAGGTAAATAAATATGATGCATAATCGGTGATATTTTAGTCACTAATATCAAAATCACGTGACTGCATACAAAAATAATAAACTTCACACAATTAACTCTGTGATTTTTTTAAAAATTATTTTTCAACAGATTTGTATTCCTAAAATCGTACAAATATCGACGATTCAAAAATAGTTTCTGAATAATTCTATAAATGTTTAGTTAAAAACATCGACTTTCTTAGAAATGATTTAACTGTTTTGGAAATATAGCAGATTCTCGTTGAATGCTTGTTTACGTTAAATATATTTGATATATTATTTCGTTAATATCATATCTGCATTATATGTAACTGTAGATGTTCTTTTTCTTTTCAGGTTGGAGATCTACGACAATAATTTGATGCCGTCCTAGATCAGTATTGATATGTCATATCAGTAAAAAAAAAAACTTTCTATGTTACTACTTCTCTCCTCCAGAAAATAATTTTCGGTTAAAAAAGACAGAGTATACATACATGCATGCATACACACACACACACACGCACACACACACACACACACACACATACATACATTTTAGAAGTAACAAGTGCCTGTACACACACACACACACACACACACACACACACACATATACATACATACATACATACATACATACATACATACATACATACATACATACATACATACATACATACATACATACATACATACATACATACATACATACATAGAAGTAACAAGTGCCTGTACGCCCACTCCCGCATCTTTTTTCTTTCACAATAATTCTGCTTCTGCGGAGGGCCATAATTTTTTTTTTAAATTGTGTGCAGGTTATATTTAAAGAAAATAAAATAAGTTGACATTTAGCACACGTACTTCCAAAAACCATTGAAAAGAAATATTGTTTAAAGTACTCATTTCTTTTGTCAGATCCCCATGTTGAAACCGCTGAGATTTGATTAAAGTACTCACTCCTTCTTGCAGATCCTGTGTCACGGTTTCATAAAGTTGTATCACATCGTGAGAATAATAGTCGTATATTTCATACCCGGTGATGACTTGATTCATTTATTTGGAACCAAAAAACTCTACGCAGCTTAAACGTTGTCCCACAACCATTAAAGATCAATTTAATTTTACCAGTCCTTTTTTATCAAGAAGGTGGATTCATGTTAAATTCATGTATTTACTTCAATCACTGTTTTTCGGTAAAAAAAAAAAAGGTCGTGTTAAAATTCATAAATGTTGAACAAATTATATTTATTGCCTGGTATGTATGAGACAGGGTAGTGTTCTATGTCTAATTTTTTTCTTTTTATACATTAATGAATGTATTGAAGCGAAAAGAGTAAACTGTCCTGATGGCAACGTCTATTTAAATGAAAACTTTAAGACGATATGTATACAGTTTTTTATGCAGATGAATTGGCAAACTGATCTTATTGTAGAACCAAAAAGAAATCTAGACAAAATTTTGTCACAATATGGTTACAACCATGAATTTAGATTTTTAGGATTTAAAGTGATGGTGGTGGTGGTAGTGTGTGTGTGTGTGTGTGTGTGTGTGTGTGTGTGTGTGTGTGTGTGTGTGTGTGTTTGTGTGTGAGAGAGAGAGAGAGTGAGTGTGTGTGTGTGTGTGTGTGTGTGAAAGAGAGAGAGTGTGTGTGTGTGTGTGTGTGAGAGAGAGAGAGAGAGAGAGAGAGAGAGAGAGAGAGAGAGTGTGTGTGTGTGTGTGTGTGTGAAGTGGTATTGTCGAGGTTAGTTGATTGAATGTTTCTCTTTGTATAAATATCTATATGGGTTTAATGTATTACCCCAAAACTCATATGAAATACAGCCAAACATACACTGACTGCCACAGTGGTTATTTTAGCAGATTTTATATTTTAAAACTTTTCAGTAGCATAAATTGGGTCTTTCTCTGGGAATGTACCACCAGGAATAGATTTTACGAAGACATTGAATGTTCCTAAATGATGTGATTAATGAGAAAATCGACCATGTCAGATTAAAGATACGCGTATTTGTAGACTAACTGGTGACGTTTTTATATTTTAAATAGTAATTGCTTCAGATATTTTGTACGTACAACATCTTAATTTGTCAACTTATAATATAAACGAGGTTATAAACTGAATCTTCTCATGAACATCTTATTTCAAATCACATAAAATATAATTCATGTGATTTTATATCTGGCATAAAGATGGACTGATATCAAACTCCTTTAAGATAGTAACATTTTCTTCATTCATGGCATCGTTCCGGCACATGATCAATTTGTGTCTGAATATTTAGCCCAGGGCATGCAGCTGCATCAAACGTATCAGATCCAGGACTGACATACTAATAAAGAATATAAAGATTGCAACATAAAAGAGAAAATATTTACAAGAATAATTAGTTATTAAAACATCAAGGTAAATTCTTCCGAAAGAGTGTCGAAAAGCGTTCTGAGATATGTCGCAAAAATTATTTGATTATGCCTAAATAAAAACCAAATTGATGGTGACGTGTCATTAATATTGTTTAGTAAAATAAGAATTGTATATTATAATACACCCGTATTGTATGAAAGTGACTGTTCAACTTGCTTTCGCATTGGCTGAAATTAGGGGTTATTCAACATTTAGTCACCGAACCAGAACCCGGTAGCCAAAGGTTTTTATTCCACACACCACCAAAGGTCCATAAATTGTGCCAACTGGTTGTGGAGAAACTTAGACCAAGACGATAAATGGTCCGGTAAGTGACAAAAAAATAACAACGTGGCCCCTCAAGCGAAAATTAAGGACCCCCTTGATTTAGCATTTACGGGTTGCAATATCCCATCTCAGGATTTTTAAAGTTCAGTGATGTTAAGTCGGGAATTCAGATAATGAATATTCTCCTTTTCTAACAAAGTTATACAATGATCGAAAGTATGATGTATTGATTTTTTTCATTAAGCATGATTTGTGTTTCCTCCATTCTTAACAATAGAACGCTGAGAATATTAAATGCAAACTCTAACTGTACATAATCTAGGTTTATAATAAATGTACATATATAAAACGTTTAATTAAAAGCTAAAAAGTTGTAATTTTGTATATTTTTTTAATGCTAGCTTCACCAAATCAGTGGATAAATCAACACTCGAAGCAAATCAATAAACGAATAAAGTTAGTTCATGTATAACGTTGTTTGCAGTTCAGAACGAGTTATTAGAACATATAAGATAAGTGTAGATGCTTATAAAATATGTTATGTTTCATTAATACTAGTGTAATCGTCAACGTTGTACGATATTAAAGGTCAGAGTAGGCATCATGACCGGATCAAATAAATATTGAAAGGAGATAATTTGCGAGGGGGATGGGCCGTGATTTCGACTGTCTAAGATCTTCTATATGGTTTAATCTGGCACTACTCGGCGTTTTTCGAATAGAACATATGCATTTTGAGTACAGGATAGTTAACTTAGGTTACATTGAACTGTAGGAGTTATTTCTTCATTCTTGTCTGTGAACATTCTACTTGGTTTCAGAAAAAATATAAACTTATAATGCGTCTTAATTAAAAGAATCATACTTTATAGTTCGATACCTTTACTAGATAGAATGCATACATAAAACACACGTATACATTTTCATTTTCTGCCTACACACATAATTATTTCTGAATAATAATGCAATCAGTAAGCACTACAGGGTACCGTTAGCAGTTGCCTTCCGAGGCGACCTTTCCTTAAGCAAAACAAAGTAAACAGACAAATAAACCTCTTTAAAAAGCATTCTTGTATTAAGTAATGTGCAAATACGAGTACACGGTTTTACACGTTGAGTGTGAGGTGTTTTAATCTTCTGCACTCTAGAACAAAATGTCGCGATATTTCTTTCTTTTCTCAAGAGCAGCGTGAGGAACGTTATGGAATCAAAGCTGGATCTAGATTTTTGTCTGGAAATTTCCGTGTTAAGATTGCAAACGCTTTCTATGGTAGTTCACTTAATCAAACAGTTGTCGTTAAGACAAATATGCTGTAATTCCATTTGTAGATGAGAGAATATTTAGGCTTTAGACGTCATCTAAATATAAATGCGTGCATAGTGAAAAGAATATTTTAAATGTAATATATGATTTGCATTATTTGTGTCGTCAAAAAGTGGAAATTGAGCAAGCGTTACTTTAGTTTCAAGACCTTTTCATTTAATCTCGCCACTTCAATGGTATAAAAAGCTAACATTTTCGTATATCTTCCCGGCACTATACACTGTGGTTTCTGGTAGGTTCTGCATCTGTTTAAATCGGACAGGTCAAAATGAGATGAAGTGGTGGGGTTTTCATATGGAACAATCGAGCAAGCGAAAAGATGCGACAGAATGTATTTTGACCACGACATTAAAACTGTCTTACAGTAAGACGGCGGAAGACAATACAAGCCAAGGATGTGTTCAGACTGCCCGAGAAAACATATAAAACATACGATAACTCAATCCTATTCAAGCATGGCAAGGTATTACTACATCACTCTACGGTCATTGGAATGATCAGAAACGTGGTGCTCTCTAAGCCAGTTGTCTTGAACCAAGGGATACCACAGTGCGATTAGACATTCAGAGTACACATGGTCATTTATTTTCAAGACCCTTTACTTTTCGTGGCTTGTGAGGATAACGACCAAGGAATTATACTAAAGGTAAATTGGATAACACCAAGCAGATAAAACAACAGTCTTGGATGGTGATGACCGAACGAGGCAGCATGAAACATGGTAGGGTTTCTCACATTACAGCAGCATTTCCTTAATATTATTAACTTAGTGCAAAGTTAATATATGAAACTTAATATATTTGACAATTAATACAAGAGCCATATATGTATAGTGCGCTTATTAACGTATATAACAGTGAGTGACATACTGATTTTGGATATCCATTGTCATCTATTTTTGTTTCTTTTTAAAACTCTTGAGGATCGGACATACTCGTCTAACTACGCAAGAAGAAATTTTTTAGAGTACAAAAATGATCCAGGATTTAGGGACATGCTATCGTCAATCACACGAAAAACTGTATAGAATTGAATTCAGACCATTCAGAGAGATATGCTGTGAGGGTGAGAAAGTGCAATATATGAAAATCTGTAACGTTTGCGTGCTATGTAATAAATAAAGAACTTTATTTAAAGTAGCAACTCATGATTGGATTGTACGTATTCCAACTACTTATTATACACGAGACGTGGCTTCGAAACTAATTGGTTCACATCTTATACAGGCTGAGACATGTTCACATCCGGTTTGTCTATGCATGTATGAACAGTTAATTTTCGAAATGAAATAACAAGGGATGAACGCTATTTGCGAACAAAGTTGACATATGGTTTGATACCTAATGATATGTAAATGTTTTGTCTTTCTCGCTGAAGGATGTGGTGAAAACATTATGCGAGATATTTTGATAAATCTTTTTGTCAGATTTTATATGAACCTTTAAATATAAATATGCTTTAAGTGGTAAGTTCAATAACGATATCTCTGTTTTTAGCATAAATGCAATTAAATACAACTTCGATTATTTCATTTCAAAGGAAAGTTCCGATAATTTAGGTGATTCAAGGTAAACACGGTGAGTTTTTCAATTCTCTTCCAGATAAAATTATTGTTTTAAATGAATGTTGGTAGCGCGCAGGTATCACTCTGCCGTATGAAGAATAATATATTGCCCGCAGCTGGAGCGGCCAAGGCATAACTACCAGCAAATGGCGCCTTGGGCGAGCCATGCACCATCACCCCAGCTCGCCCTGATAATTTCTCCTGAGATTTGGGGCCTTATTTAACTTGGCGCCCTATGCAGCCACCAAGTTCGCCTCTATGAATAAGGCAGGCCCTGACTTGCATTATTAAGTTAGCAAATTACTCTCAAAGAAACTGGTTACGTATTAAAGCCGTTGATTCTTACGATTATTTATGACAATAGTTATTGAACAAATTAATCTAAGCTATGCAGTTTCACAAATATCCCTAACCAAACTAGACACACCTGCTCCTTAATAATTCCGCTTTTGAGAATCCAAAGTTTGCAACAAAACTATCTCTCCAATAGGAAGTAATGTTGATTTGAAAAACATACAAATCAGTTAATATGGTTTCAAGGTTTAAATTAGTTATGTATTTTAAAATATTGTAAAAATTAGAAATTATGTAAATTACTTAATATACTATCTTTATGTCTAACCTGGCTGTTCCCAGACACAATCCAGTACTCGAACAGACAGACGTACATTTCTGATATTTGAGTAATGCTAACCTCGTGATAATGTTTCAAGAATATGCAATGGTATCACGTAGTGAATCAGGTCTGTAACACAAGAATTTTGACCTATACTTGATACAAAAGTACCCATCTTAATCCTCGTAGCAGAACTGTCCCTGTCAATTACTTTAGCTCAGATTATGTAGCTGAAAAATTGACAGATTACTCGCAATGGTTTTATTGTTCAGATTATGTAGCTGATAAATTGACAGATTACTTGAAATGTTTTATTGTTCAGATTATATAGTAGATAAATTGACAGATTACTCGAAATGGGTTTATTGCACAGATTATGTAGCTGATAAATTGACAGATTACTTGCAATGTTTTATTGTTCAGATTATGTAGCTGATAAATTGACAGATTACTCGCAATGGTTTTATTGTTCAGATTATGTAGCTGATAAATTGACAGATTACTTGCAATGTTTTTTTGTTCAGATTATATAGTAGATAAATTGACAGATTACTCGCAATGGTTTTATTGCACAGATTATGTGAATATCAGCTACAATGTTTTACTATTCTGTCAGGAACACACTCTACGACACATATAGTCTCTAGAACATAGTAGGAACTGTTTCTGTCAGTGAAATCTTAACAAGATGCATATGTTTTGTCTGTTTTATTCACCAGCATCAATTTGCTGTATTTGTTTATGGACATAAATTGTCATAAAAGTGCATAAAGGGTGGATTTGTCTGTAGAAATAAAATCACCTTATTATTAAAAAAAATATTTGATAATTTGTTTTATTATTCAATCACATTTTGGGATAAAATATCGGAATTAAAATAATTATATTTTGTTCATTAATTTGGGGATATATCCAATACCCATTCCTACTTATTCTTTGTTTCGTTTTTGTTCTTTAACCTTTTCCTTTCAATGTTAATGTTTTAATTTTGTTCGCTGCTTCTGTTTCGTTTCTTTATGCGTTTGTGCGTTTTACATGAAATATATATAATTCTTTTGTTTATTATTACTATTTCAATTTAATAGGTCAATTAAAAGATGTTTGGTATCCAAATGGATCGCTCTGCCCTATTTATCACACTTAACTATAACCAGAAGCTTAGAAAAAACCAAGTCTTCTCAGACAAAGATCTCCTTCGGAAAATAATAGTTAATACCTCTTATCTTATTTCTGAATATATGTGTGAATTATATCTGGAAATACTGGTATGTCTCCTGTCATATTTAATTTGTCTTGTAACTTTCTTAACGAATTTTGTTCAGGATTCACAGACAGAATTTCGAATTTATTTAAATAATTTGCATAAGGTGTGTGCATACATTTATTCTGTCGAATGACATGGTGCACATAAGAGCTTCCTATTTATATTTTCAATGATGTGAACCTGCTTGACCATATATACAGTTAAAGTAACCATTTAGGCTGCTTAACAATACGTACAATTATAGTATTAATTACCATCTGGTGGTGTGCTTTACGTTTATATTTCCTAAATGTCTTGGTGGATTTTGTTTACACATTGGATGAATGAATGTAAATCGCTTAGACAAATAATACTGCAACATGCTCAAACCATCTTTAGGCATTGATGTCAAGGTCAAGGTCATGGATTGGGCCTTATTGTGTTGATTTTGTTTACACATTGAATGAATGAAGGTAAATCGCTTAGACAAATAATACTGCAACATGCTCAATCCATTTTTAGGCATTGAGGTCAAGGTCAAGGTCATGCATTGGGCCTTATTGTGTTGATCGTGGTCTTAACACGCAGATCAAGGTCACCTTGTTGTGAGCTCAGATTGTCAAGGATTATATGCACCATAATAAGTATCCACCTGGGTGAGTGACATATCTATGTTAGAGCAACACACTAGTGTAAAATAGGATTTAATGAAGTGCTGCAGTACTGTTGTAACAAATAAATCATTGTTCTATATATGACTTAATTCAGTAACGTTCCCTCCTCCACACACTTCTTCAGGACCAGCCATTATTGGCACTGCGACACGCTTTCACTTTTAACTCTTATTACCGTGTCATGCCGGTTTCTTTGGGAGGGGATGAGGTATTATTGTTTTACGTTTGGACAGAAATTACTTCCAACACTTTGGATTTTGCTCACTTTCAATATTCCACTTTCACTTCTCAAGAGCTCAATAGTGAGTTTTGTTTGAAACAAATAAACTGCGCATGAAATATATTTTTCGAATTTAAAAATCCCTTAAGAAATGTCCTTTTTCAAAAACAAAAACAACTTAATGATTGATGATAACGATGACAATGGTGATGATGATTATGACGACGACGATGATAATAATAATAATAATAATAATAATAATAATAATAATAATAATAATAATAAATCTACCGGTAGTACAATGTTAAGTCGATATGGAAGAAATTTATCACAACACAAGAAAATAGCCAGATTCTAGGAGCAAAAGTCAAAATGTACGTTATTAACTAGACTCTAACACAGCATGGATTAGTTTAGTTAAATGGATCCTCCCTTTTTTCGATATTGGGAATTCCGTGGATAGTTTTACGTACACATATTTACTAGTGTGAGATAGGATTAATTTTTGAGGCAGTTTTAGTCGTTAGTGTCGTGTTTTTTGTTGGGTTTTTTTTGTATTGCATCGGGGGAAGTATTAATAGCAGTATTCAGCTTTTTTTCTGATGAACCATACCTCTGTGAAACAATAAAAACTATGTAAAAGTGAACTTATATTTTCTTGCTGTGTGGTTATTTGGCGATTGGAAGAAAAATTATCTGTAGTGTTCGCGCATTTAAGAATCATTCAGTTGACAACGATTGTTTACTCGGGTCCCTTGGAAACGGGAAACAGTCAGCTTCAAACCACACCTATGTGTTTGATGTGCTCGATGCTCGATGTTTGACTCCTTCTTGTAACAAGAACAAGTGCAATAATAATAATAATAACAATAATAATAATAATAATAATAATAATAATAATAATAATAATAATAATAATAATAATAATATCATGCTTAAATTAGTGAGGCTTTTATCATATATTTTTCTAATTATCTTTGTGTCTTTGTGTTTTTCTTTACAATGTATGTTTCCAATTTAAACTTTTTACTGTCGAATCTTCTTAATAATAAATGCGTGACAGATTCAACATGGTGGATAGCAGACCTTATATACGGTAGTTATAGGATAGTGGTATTCAGAAGTGTTTTTTTTTTTCCTTATTCCATCTCTTTGATTTAATGTACCTATTGGCTAATGGTTAGTATAATTATTTGTCATACGTCTGTCAGATTGTCTGTCAATCGACACAGACAACTGCATAGGAAAAAAAGACACTTGAGGTTAACCATGTTGTATTTCCGAATCTTGCTATTGACCTAATGTCACCACAAATAACGACAACTAAGCGGTCTGAGGATGACTATTAAAAGAGGGATGAAGACTATGTTGACGAAGCATTGCTTATATACATCTCATTTGACATACCATAATTGATAATAACACCAAACTGTAAACAAGCTTGCATCCAGAACCTTCATAGTAAAGGTTAGATGTTGAAATAAATCATCAGTAAACAAACTATTCATAACTTACAAACATAAGACAAACAGCAGGTAGACACCAAACGTCCTATAAGAGATAACAGTCAAGCACACAAAACAAAGTATAGATCGTTTGAGATTTGTTTTTAAAAACTGACACAAAAAGCATTTTATTTTCTTGGAGAAAAGAAAGCTATACTAGAGACAAAGAGTCAACACGGATCGGACAATTGTTTTCTTTTCTAGAGACCTGCAATAACTTATTTTGCCACCAAATACAGTTGAATTAGTAGATGTAGACTTTCTTAGTTGATGCCAAGATAACGAACACTTTAAAAATAATAGGAAAAGAAATAATATTTATACTTCAATATAAGAGCGTGTTTGCTATGAATAAATGAAATGGACGTCTGTGTTATATACACAGATCATTTTACAGTCGATACAAATTAAGTGCACTATTCCGTTGATATATTATCCAAAAATATAATACAGCTGAGATAAACTGTCGGTGATGGTGGATACAATGTAACGTATTCAAGATGTGACACGTGTATTAACTATTTAGCATCCATACGCATTAATAAACATTTGACACTCCTATATTTGGCCGTATAGAATGCCCAGAGAGAAACCTTGCAGTAACTTTTGCAAATCCCAAAGTAAACTTACAAGCTGACAAAAGTACGTTCAAAAAGAAGATTAATACAGTTGTGCTTATCTGCTATCTCGTTTAAAGCAATCAACTAAATAGAGTTTAGAGATGAAAAGGAAGATAATATATACAAATGGAAAATATTTAAAAAGATTGCGAATACGTAGATTACATTAATTTATCTCTAATTAGCTACGTAGAGAAATTTAAGGATTGGTTTGCAATTGATTTTTTTTCTAAACATGGGAGCATTTACTACATAAAGGTGTGTAAACAATATGCCATTGTCCAAAATAGAAAGAGATGCAGCCAATCATAGAGTTATTACAAAAATGTTTAGTTAACGAGACCATGGCTTAGGACACATAGACATAGTACACATAGACATAGCACACATAGACATAGCACACATAGACGTAGCACACATATACAAAGCACACATGGGCATAATACAGACATAGCACACATATACAAAGCACACATGGGCATAACACAGACATAGCACACATATACAAAGCACACATGGGCATAACACATACATAGCACACATATACAAAGCACACATGGGCATAACACAGACATAGCACACATATACAAAGCACACATGGTCATAACACAGACATAGCACACATATACAAAGCACACATGGGCATAGCACACATATACAAAGCACACATGGGCATAACACAGATATAACACACATATACATAGCACACATAGACATAACACGCATATACAAAGCACACATATACAAAGCACACATAGGCATAACACAGACATAACACACATATACATAGCACACATGGGCATAACACAGACATAGCACATATAGACACAGCACACATATACAAAGAACACATGGGCATAACACAGATATAACACACATATACATAGTACACATATACATAACACACATATAAATGGTAAACATAGGCTCCGAGAATAAAGCTGACATTATCAAGACTGTGCTTGTATGCAGATCTTTTACAGTTTGTACTTGCTTATATCCCTAATAAAACTGCAAACAGCAAAATATCATTATCTGCAATAGCAAAATGCTCCTTCAGATCAGGGTATATTATTTTATGTTTGTTCTACTGATTACTAAAAACAACCCATGCTGGCCGGCTCATTATGGGTCTGCAGTTTGCAGATGAACACGACTTATAATTGAGTACATACGGTAGATTAGCGCAGCAATTCAAAACAAGCAAGACATTAATTACTAAATTTTTGAATAAATAAGACAATGCATTAATTGTCTGTTATTTTACAAAAGCGTGGAGTAAGACGTAAAGAAGACGTTGATTGTCAAATTAAGACATTTTATGTCGGGACAATCAAAAATGTTTTATAACATTTTAACATACATAAGGTCTGGATAATTTGGCAGAGAGAAAGTTTCAGACTTTGTTATTGCTTGTTAGAACACTCTTAATCTTAAATCTGATGTGCATTCCAGTGGAAATACGATAATAGTTTTAATAGCGAACCTACAAGAGAGTATACAAGGCATGCAAATAGTTGTAGGGTTTAACGCCATTTTTCAGCATACAGTAGGCTATACATGGCGGCCAGTATTATTGGTGGAGGAAGAAAACCCCCGGAAAGAACCACTGACCCACGAGAAGCTACTGGCAAGCTTTCTCACATAACTACATTAAGCCGAATCTGAGACTCGAACCCAGGTAGACAGAGGTGAGATGGCAGTGATCCGTAACGGAAGGCGCTTTAGACCACTCGGCCACTCGGGGCCCCGCATGCAAATAGGGGATTAAACGAAACATAATGTTCAAATATGCCGAAATGTATTAGAGCGTAATTTCAGAAAACAGAAAATAAATTATGACCCAAACATGGAAGCAGAATAGTAATTATCTTAAAAAGTTTAAGACCATATAGATAAAAGAGTGAGGTTGCACAATAATTAGACCGAATGTATCAACAGATAGAAAGATGACAACAGTTAAAGGACGAACACGAACATATAGAAGGATTTATAGAAAAAGAATGCCGTTGTAAAATTAGGCGTAGTATGAAGTTGAAATATTTAAATGGGTTTTATATCCACAATATCTTTATTTTTATGACTGTATGGTCTTAACAAAAAGTAACACAAAAGCTCTAAAAAAAAACAATAAGTTTTGCAAAATTTAATGAATAATTTATTTCCCTACATAAAAATTCAAAATTTTAAAAGAACATGCAGTATTGAGAATAAAAGGCCCAAATAGTCCTAAAGGTTGTATCACAAGTCCAACAGTATAACGTTCCAACTGAATTCCACTGATATTCAAAAAAAAAAAAGGTCCAATACTAAATGTGCTGATGCAGGTATAGTATCGAACGTAGTGATGTGCCAATGGCCTGGGGTATTCGTTTTTTGTTGTTGTTTGTTTGTTTTATTAGGATTTTTAACGTGACTTTAAACAAAATTCAGTCATACCGCTACCGTGTCTGCAGTGAGATACTTTATAGTGATGTCTAGCACTGGAGCATCATGGTGCAGTCCTAACACTAACCTCTTAATGCTGAACGTCAAGCGAGGCAGCTGTTAGCACCATTTTTGTAAGTCTTTGGTATGACTCGGCCGGGGATCGAACTCACGACCTCCCGCTTCCGTTACAAATCGTAATAAAACAAACAAACAAACTAAAGCTCACTTGACAATGTGTTGATATGTTTCACGATATATCTATAACGTACGTGTTGGCTCATTTGACAATCTGTTAATATGTTTCGCGATTTATCTATTACATACGTATTTGCTCATTTGACAATATGTTGCTATTTTCACGATATATCAATTGAAGCTCTGAGACAAAACGAAAGGTAGACATTTTAGAGGTTAGACAAGGTGCACCGTGTCACAAGGATCCATTTCGTATACTTATAAAAACAAAAGGGCACATTCCGAGTGCTTCTGTGGCTGACTTTCACTACTTTATTTAGTTCTTATGTAGCAATGTACTTTAGCCTATTTAAATAGTTTTTAGAAAAATATTTTCTAGTGTTTTGAACTGGCGTTTATGCGTCTAACTTTAGGTACTTAATTGCAAAATGAAACACGTTTGAGACCGATACCGAGTTCTGATCTGTCAACATTTGGTTAAACCAACTGAGCTATTTCAGTCATTTACCATTGCTATACATGTAATTTATTGTCTGTATGAAGATTCATTTTCATTTTCATTTTGTACTCTGTGTTTAACTGTGTTAATATAATTTATTAAACACGTCATCGTAAAGACGTGCCTACATAGTGTATATGGTGAACCAACGTTTTAAAATAAATAATAAATTAAAATTAAAATGGTGAATGTCTTTTACTTTAAGAATAGTAACTATACTTTTAATATTTTGTGGTTAGACCTGTATCTTGTGAGCATTTAAAAATTGAAATTATTAATATGTAATGTCTAAAAGGTTTAAAAATGGTAGTGAGCCGTTTTATTTAAAAAAATTGCGGATGACCTTATGGTGAGCAACGTTTCTAGTTAGAAAAACCTTAGAAAAATGGTAGTGAGCCAACATTATATAAACAAATAAAAATGGGATGGTCATAACGTGAGATAATGTACTCCATTCGCGAATGAGTTAAAGAAGAAACGAGTTGTCATAAAGACTTGTAGGGGGTTTAAACCAGTTATCATTTTATACAAGAGTGTAAGTTTGTATTTTTGTCGTCTGGATTTAAGACTTTTCCATCCTTATACTTTGTGTAGCACTTCAATTAAAAAAAGACTTTATTTGTAACAGTAACACTTATGACTGCCTTGCTATATACATATTATCAAGTTCTCTTTTCTCGAGCAACGTGCAGTTTTCCTAAACCACATTACAATATTACGGAATCGGTCGTATAAGAGATGCAAATATAATTTCCAATCTACTTTATGCATTACATGTATTATTGACTACGTCTTTCCTTTATATTGTCTGTTTGGTTGTGTTATGTGGGCATTTGAGAAAAATATACAAGATGATTGTTTATTCGCGTTAGCTTTCTTAATTCTTTGCATATGTTATGGTGGATGGTATGTTTTGTTAATTGTCCTACACATTATCAGGGATTCAGTTTTAGAAGTGTCGAAATATACAAGCTAGTTATTTGTATTTCAAGTCGGAGTGAGCTGTGAGCTGTTACGACATGTTTACCGACGAATAAAAAGTGACTTGTACCACCTGCAAGGAAAATGTATATTAGAACATATATCATAAACAATATCAAGAAACGTTAGAGACCTCAAATGTATATTAGAACATATATCATAAACAATATCAAGAAACGTTACCTCAAATGTATATTAGAACATATATCATAAACAATATCATGAAACGTAAGAGACCTCAAATGTATATTAGAACATATATCATAAACAATATCATGAAACGTAAGAGACCTCAAATGTATATTAGAACATATATCATAAACAATATCAAGAAACGTTACCTCAAATGTATATTAGAACATATATCATAAACAATATCATGAAACATAAGAGACCTCAAATGCATCATCTGGGCACAACAACTCTAATACACCTCCATATTGAAAAAACACGCCCCGGAAGAATCTCTAGATGCCATCTACTTTTGAGATCGCTATAGAACCGTTCTCTAATGCTTCCTGTGATACCAATATCGTTTAATTCGTGAACGAGTCATTTATGCCATACTCGGTAAACAGCTTTAGTTTTGCCGCAAACCACATGTCTAATTTCGTAACAAGATCTTTTGCTTTCGGTCTCTTAAGTGGTTAGAGAGTCCTCATCGGATGCGAGAAGACGTGGGTTCGAACACCGTAAGAGTGATACCAAAAACTTGCAAAACTGGTACTAGCAGCTGCATTAAGGGTTTAGTGATAAAACTATATATATATATATATATATATATATATATATATATATATATATATATATATATATATATATATATATATATATATATATATATATATATATATATATCGCCTTTATGAGCATTTATGTATATATCACATAATATTCGGATAATGGGGTGTTTATAATATCGGGTGTTAAGATGCACTGATATGAAATTCTAGCAAGATAGTAACATTTTTTTTTTACAACATTGTATGTTGCGATTGTTCCAGCACATGATCGGGTTTTACAGATGAACTTGTAAAGTGCAACACTATTAAACGTAATACATAAAGAACTGATAAAGAGTTATAACAACGACAAAAATTAAAACCAAATCAAGCAGAAAATATGTAAAAAGTGGAAATAGTTTATATTTAAACTTTGACAGAGTTTGAGTTTTTGTTAAAACGTGGTAATATGTGGTTTTGAAATGCTTCGTATGGAATCAGAGTGGGATGACCAAACAAAGAAACTACTTGAAGAAATATACATTTTTGAAATATTATTATTAATAATAGTAATAATAATAATAATAATAATAATAATAATAATAATAATAATAATAATAATAATATGAATAATAATATGAATAATAATAATAATAATAATAATAATAATAATAATAATAATAATAACAACAATAATAAAATAATATAATAATAATAATAATAATAATAATAATAATAATAATAATAATAATAATAATAATAATAATAATAATAATAATAACAATAATAGTATACATATAAAAAATGCACTGTATGAAAGCAAATTAGCTGATAGCTATTGCAATAACCAAACGCAATCTTCGAGCTTTTACTGGTTTTGGGAATGTGCTAAGATTTTGAGTTGGGAATTTCGATACGCTAAGACATTATTCAGATTGCCGTGGTCGAGTGTGATAATAATAATGAAGTATAATTCTAAGCTTTCTCTTCTAAAACAATAATGCAAGATATTGAAAGCCACACCCAGCTTTAGAATATACATGATTATTGTGTCCTTAAAATGCTTTAAATCCTAGTTTCTTCCCCATAAGGATGTCCCTAATTATGTGAAAAAGTAAAACGTTATGAAAGCATAAATAAATAAATTAATTAATAAATAAATAAATAAATAAATAAATAAATAAATAAATAAACTGAGGACGAATTAGGACAGAAATGCAGATAGTTAGACTTTGGCTACGGTAGTTATTACCGTAAAAATGACCTTGTAAAATACTTAAAAATATGCAAAGAGAACATGGCCAGTGTTTAATAAGAGATCAGAGTTGTAGAAGGAGTAATATCAGATCTTCAAGCATGGTTGTTATAAATATACGTACATCAGTGCACATATCGAGCCGTTCATTTTCATACACTGTAAAAAAATTGGGAAGTAGGTTATAATATTAATTAACATTATTGGCAACGAAATTACCTAGTTTGTTAAGAAACTTAAGAATTGTCGTTTTTCCAATGACAGGAAGTTTAGGTAAGTATTAAGTAGCCAAAGTATCAAAGTAATTGAATGCTTTCTTAGCATGAAAGTCCTTTTAATTCACTGATTGGTTTGATAATTTTGTTATACCAGACGCTTGCATAAAGGAGATTGTAAAGCTTATTTACAATCATACTGGAAGTCAAATAATCCAGAACATGATCGTTCAATAACAATAATATTTTTGAGGAAAAAACATCGACACATAAAATTTGTTAATGGTTTCTTTTCATTGCTTCTTCAAGCTAAATTCAAATAACTGTTGGCAACATTATTCCCAACTCCACCAGTGAGATCCTTAGGGATTTATGATCTGCCTGTCCCAAGTCAGGGTAAAGGAGGAGGGTTGGGCGTGGGGTTAGCACCCCCACCCCGTAAAAAGAACGACGCTACAGAAACGTCAACAACAGAAGAAACAGAAAATTTTATCCTGGGAGAGGAAGGGTCTTCATCACGAAGAAGCATGACGCTGGGTGGTGAAAGCCGAAAGGATGCCACAAAGCCGACTACCCTTTTGTCTACCAGGAGAATCAACATCGGCACATGGAATGTTAGGACCATGTATGAGCCAGGAAAGACGGCGCAGGTAGCAGCCGAGATGAGGAGCAACAACCTGGCCGTGTTAGGCATCAGCGAGACACGGTGGACCCAAGCTGGACAATCACGACTGATGACAGGAGAGCTGTTGCTGTACTCCGGGCATGAAGAGAGCGACGCACCCCACACGCAGGGAGTAGGCTTCATGCTGTCCAAGCAGGCACAGAGGGCACTGATTGGATGGGAGGCACACGGCCCCAGGATCATCACGGCATCCTTCCGAACTAAGAAGAGGAAGATCAAGATGAACGTCGTCCAGTGCTACGCCCCAACGAACGACAGTGAAGAGGAGGACAAAGACCAGTTTTACAGCAGACTGCAGAAGATCCTCGAGACCTATCCGGACAAGGACGTCACCATCCTCATGGGAGATGTCAACGCCAAGATTGGGTCTGACAACACTGGATACGAACCAGTCATGGGCACCCACGCCCTGGGAGAGATGAATGAGAATGGAGAGAGATTTGCAGACCTGTGTGCACTCAACAGCCTGGTCATTGGAGGCAGCATCTTTCCTCACAAGCGGATCCACAAGAATTCATGGGTATCGCCAGACAGCGCGACAGAGAACCAGATCGACCACGTTGCATTAGCAAGAAGTTCAGAAGATCCCTGCAGGACGTTAGAGTGAGAAGAGGAGCAGACGTGGCGTCCGACCATCACCTGGTGGTGGCCAAACTGAAGCTGAAACTGAAGAGATACCAGATGGAAGCGTCAGACAGAAGAGTCAAGTACAACGTCAGCCTTCTG
This sequence comes from Unio delphinus, assembly GCA_029339505.1. Taxonomy (NCBI): domain Eukaryota; kingdom Metazoa; phylum Mollusca; class Bivalvia; order Unionida; family Unionidae; genus Unio; species Unio delphinus. The sequence continues at coordinate 11,638,891 of JAQISU010000023.1, forward strand.
AAAGACCCCAAGATAAGACAAGAGTTTGGTCTGACGCTGAAGAACAAGTTTGAAGTGCTTCAGGAACTTTTTCAAGAAGAAGAAGACAGTGTACCCAACAGCTGGCAGATAGTGAAAGAAACACTAAGAGCATCATGCCAAGAAGTTATGGGGCCAAAGAAACACCAGCAGAAAGAGTGGATCACAGCAGAGACCTTGACCAAGATCGAAGACAGGAAGAGGAAGAAGGCAGTAGTCTACATCAGTAGAACCAGAATAGCGAAGGCCAAGGCTCAAGAAGCTTATGCAGAAGCCCACAGAGTAGTGAAGAGAAACGTCAAGAAGGACAAGAAAGAATACATAGATGGACTGGCAGCTGAGGAGGAGCAGGCAGCGTACAGCGGTAACATGAAACAGCTGTACGACATCACCAGACGACTCTCCGGGAATTTCAGCAAACCAGAAAGACCTGTCAAGGACAAGCAGGGGAATACCATCAACAGTTTAGACCAGCAGATGAACAGATGGGCAGAGCATTTTGAGGATCTCCTGAACAGGCCAGCATCCGCGAACCCCCCAGACATCGAACCAGCTAACGTGGATCTCCCGATCAATTGCGAGAAACCGACAAGAGACGAGATCAGGAAGGCCATCACCCTGATAAAGAACGGGAAGGCGGCTGGACCCGACGACATCCCAGCAGAGGCGCTAAAGGCAGACCTGGATGCGTCAGTGGAGATGCTGTACCCACTCTTTGAGAGGATTTGGGAGGAAGAAGACGTACCGGCAGACTGGAAAGAAGGTTACCTGATCAAGCTTCCCAAGAAAGGCGACCTCAGCAACTGTAACAAATACAGGGGCATCACACTCCTATCTGTGCCAGGGAAGGTCTTCAACCGAGTCCTCTTGGAAAGGATGAAGGCAACCGTTGACGCACAGCTGCGAGATGAGCAAGCAGGCTTCCGGCAGAACAGATCCTGCACGGACCAGATTGCGACGCTCCGCATCATAGTCGAACAGTCCCTAGAGTGGAATTCCCCGTTGTACATCAACTTCATCGACTATGAGAAGGCGTTCGACAGCGTGGATCGAGAAACCCTCTGGAAACTCCTTCAGCACAACGGCATCCCAGCCAAGATGGTCAACCTAATCAGGAACTCCTACGGCGGCATGTCCTGCAGAGTTATCCATGGAGGGCAGCTCACAGACAGCTTCCAGGTGCGAACTGGAGTCCGACAAGGATGCTTGTTATCACCGTTTCTCTTCCTCCTTGCCATCGACTGGATTATGAAGACGTCCACCAGCGAGCGCAGGAATGGAATTCAGTGGACTTTGTGGAGCCAGCTAGACGACTTGGATTTTGCCGACGACCTTGCACTCCTTTCACACAGCAAACAGCAGATGCAAGAAAAGACAAACGTTGTGGCAGCCACGTCTTCACAAGTTGGCCTCAACATCCACGAGGACAAGACCAAGATCCTGAAGATCAACTCCACAAGTACTGAACCAGTCACCCTGAATGGAAGTCCCCTGGAATAAGTGCAGTCCTTCACCTACCTGGGTAGCATAATTGACCAGCAGGGCGGTACAGATGCAGACGTCAAGGCAAGGATCGGCAAAGCAAGAGCCGCCTTCATCCAGCTCAAGAATATCTGGACCTCCAAGGAGCTGTCCTTGACAACCAAGATCCGACTGTTCAACTCCAACGTGAAGTCAATCTTACTGTATGGAGCAGAGACCTGGAGGACGACCAAGACCACCATCAGGAAAGTCCAGACCTTCATCAACAGCTGCCTCAGAAGGATTCTCCGGATCCGCTGGCCTGACACCATCAGCAATGCCAATCTTTGGGAAAGGACCTTCCAACTTCCTGCTGAAGAAGAAATCAGGAAGAAGAGATGGGGCTGGATAGGGCACACCCTACGAAAACCGCCAACCAGTATCACCAGGCAGGCGCTGAGGTGGAACCCACAAGGCAAGCGGAAGAGAGGCCGTCCAAGAAACACCTGGCGACGCAACCTCCAGGCGGACACCACCAAGATGGGCTACACCTGGAACCAGCTAGAGAAAATGGCCCAGGACAGAGGACTCTGGAAATCTGTACTTGGCGGCCCATACCCTGATAGGAGTGACGGGCAGTGAATTAATAAATGAACATTATTCCCGTTTAATCTAGAGGATCGGCGTAATGACCAAAATGACGTCATGACGTACAAACCGTTCTACCTACAGACTAAGATGTATAAATATAATTGAAAAAGGGTACAAAGTTACATAAACCATAGAAAACTGTATCATTAAAGTATATTGAAAATTATAATAGTGGAAAGTTTATTTAAAAAAGCAGAGTCAATTTTATCTAAGTTAATAACATTTGAATTTACACAGTTAGTGTCACGACGAATCTAAATGTTAACTTAATTGTACTGTTATATAAATATTATCTAAATGTCTAAGCATATGTATTCGCTTATATGACGAATCCAACTGCAAATTGCATAGATTCAGAACTGCTGTCGCATAATGCTCGTACTGTTATATTAATAATCAAACTACCGTCTCTACTCGCTTGTAAGACGAGTCAAACTACAAACAAAAAAATATTCTGATCTGCCATAACATACATGATGCACTCATTACTCCTAACAAACTGCACACACCGAGATCCCGAAGCGCATTATGCGACGGCAGATCCGGGTCTGTTTAGTTTACAATTGAAGTGTCTCACAAGCGAGTACATACGGTACTCATTGACTAGTAATATTTATTTTCTTCATTCCCTCACTCATATTCGGTTGTTTTGTTGACCAATAAAAATAGTTTGATTCCTTTTGGTGAGGTGACCTTTGGTCATACCTAAACAAGTAAAGTGCATTTTGTCGGATAATTTTATAACACGTACCGAAGTATTAAATCCTACATTAAGTTTAATGGTAAACCTAACAGCATTATTGATTTGTAACAACGGTCGTAGTCAATGGGGAAAATATATCACATTTATTTCTATCTTTATTCTATACGACTTAGAATTATTTGTATGTCAAAAGAACTATGACGATATTCAAATATATGTTTACATCATGTTATATTGTTACATGAGATTTTAGTTTATCTTTATGCTGATCAAACAAAACTACTGAATTATGAATATTTAAAATTTTGGGGTAAATACGAAAATGACTTTCACGATATTTGTTTTTAAAATCAAGTTAAAAACTAATATACTATGACATTTAACACACCTTTTCTCATCTCTCTCTCTCTCTCTCTCTCTCTCTCTCTCTCTCTCTCTCTCTCTCTCTCTCTCTCTCTCTCTCTCTCTCTCTCTCCGATTTATATTTTGTTTATATATAAACATTATAGCTTTTCCTTTTTCGCTCGATTTCCCCCAGGAAATGCAGTAAATACATCCCTTTCATGAAGTCGTTTTATCCAATGAATGGATCAGAGATTCCTTCCATCCTTACTTCCACCATTCCTTCATTCTCTTAAGCAATCTGTCATTCTTTGAACAGCTGTCATCATGTCGGCGTTGATTTAAAATATTCTCAAAGAGTTGTATAGATCAGAAAGATTAGTAACCAAGGTTGGTAAATAGACCAAGCTATGTTATTTACGGTGATTAGAAACGTGATGTCATTCATCCAAGCCCATATGCACTGTTACTAGTGAATCAAGACTTGCCTAGGTAAGGTCAGGGATCCTTGTATCATTATGGTTTTTCAAGATATTAACTGGAAACAAACAAATTAAAAAAGTTTTTAAATGACTGACTCACACAGAACATATGACATATGCAACCAGACAGCATATTCCATCAACATATACTGCAACAACATTTTCTGAATTTCCTAATATAACAGTAGTGTCAATTAAGTGAGTTAAACCAAATCACAATCAGAAATTATGCTACATAACCATTTAGTCACATACAAATTCCGGGTATCATTTCCATACATTTTGATAAAATATTTGAAGTTCAAAAATATATATACAACATCATAAAAGGAAGAAATGCTCTTGAACTTAGAAAGACTGATATGGAATCTGGGGCCACGACAATATCCATCTTGAGTGCTATGTAAGGTATAAACAAATTAATTGAAAACGTTTTTGGTAGATATTCGATGGTACGAATTTATTTCAGTAGTTTTATTCTCTGTAAAGAGAGGTTGAAATGCTGTCTGCATCAAATCTATTGCAAAACTGGACCCAATGTAGCGGAGACAACACAATTTACCATCAACTTCACAATAGTCACTTTAGATCTGGTATAACCTATCTCGTCATTATTCTTTTGAGACGAATTATGTGTAGTCACCGATATCACATCAATTGCTGCTATCGTGGCTTACGGAAGGAATGTGCGATCGGTAGAAATTTTGTATTTTGTATGAATCAAAAAAAAAGGACAAAATGCAATTATATTCTGGTTTTTAAAATGATGGTGATTCGGTTCATAAACAGTAAAAATTACAATTCTTAATTATTATCACAATCGGGACTCGGCTGGATGCAAACAGGTACGTTTTGCCTTGTCTACTAAGATTATTTTCTGAAAGGAAGTGGATCTGGTATAGGCGCCACTGTGCCGTAGACAGGAAAATATATTGCTACCAGTATAAAGTTGCATAATTTAACCACTGAACCAATGTATAAGTTTGGACAATGCAGCAAGTTTCTGCGACTATATTATCATTGTAGTCATGGAGCATGTTGCTCAGAGCTTCGCTAATTGACACAAAAGCAAGATAAAAAAACACGGGACTTACCTAATCTGAAATATTATCATACTGGTTATATATATATATATATATATATATATATATATATATATATATATATATATATCATTCCGTGATATACTATTGACTTAAATTATAATGAAAACGTATGGTGTGTATAATAGGTATTTTATAAATAGTTAATCATATTATATATCTTAAATAATATGTCCCTTAATTTTTAAAAAATTTGTAAACTTATTTTTATGACATTACTTTATACGATAACTATATAAGCAATTATGTAAATTAGAATAATATAAAAATATTCTTAAGTATTTGTTAACAGGGGACATGATGCTAAAAAAAACGGGTGGCGGGTTAATGAAGACGGTGAATCCAATAGGTTTCCCTTATCGGTCGTTACATCCCAGAATCAGCTAATTAACAATAAATTGAAGAACAAAAAAAAAACGTTCAAAGTATCGAAACTGTTGTTACAATGTGCGGCAACATGAGATGAAATTGATTGATCGATATCATTTTGTTAAATGTCTGATCTATGTTTGTTCATTCGTTTAGATATTTGTTGACTGGTTTGTCCAGCATATTGGATGCTACATTTTTTTTGGTATGCGATCAAACAAATAACATTTGATGTTGTACAATTAGTATCACAATGCATATTAAACGTTTCGTTCGTTTTAGTACTATTGAAATAAAGTATTTTCATGAATAAATGAACAGTGCGATCATCTAGGTGTATTATATTTAGTTGAAGATCAATTTTTATATGACGTTTTTTCCAACTAATTATCAAATCTTTATGATTTTTAATCCTTTTTAGGGTGTGCTTACTTTCGTGTAGCGATATAACACTTGCTTTACATGATAATGTTTAATAAATCCCATTATTTGATAATACACTTACCTATATTAGGGGGTCCCGAGTGGCCGTGTGATCTAAAGTGCTCTCCGTTACGGATCACTGCCATCTCACCTCTGTCTGTATGGGTTCGAGTCTCAGATTCGGCCAATGTGGGTATGTGAGCAAGCTTGCTAGTAGCTTCTCGTGGGTCGGTGGATCTTTCCGGGGGGAGGGGGAGGTCCAGGGTTCTTTCTCCACCATTAATACTGGCCGCCATGTAATGCCTATCGTGTGCTGATAATGGCGTTAAACCAAACAACAACAAAAAGCTATCTTAGGCAAAATTGGATTATATTCAATAGCAAAATAAATTATATATTCATTTCTATTTTTGAGTTTACATTACACAGATTCAAGAATTTTTAACTAAGTTTTATGGACCAAATAAAATACGCTAAGTCACACTTTTACAACAAACCGATCACTGCAGAGAGTTCGCTGCAGATATGCTTAATGACATTCTGTGGGATTTTAGTTATTGAAAGTGTGCTTTCACAAATTTAACGAAAATGTTAACTTTCGAAAACATTTTGTGTACTGTTTAGACGAACAATCAATATAATAAATGTCGCAGATAACATCATCAACCCATAGTTTTCATGATCACGTGTCATTTAAAAAGTAAAATATCTCAGTTACTAAGACTACCAACGCTAGAAGGAAGTTATGGTTATATCCATTCTGTGGCTAAAATCTCTTTCTTTATAATGAGATACTATAAAACCAAACGTTGACCTGTAATGTATACATTACTTTGTTGCCATCGATTGTATTAAATGAATATAATTTATTACTAATACCCCTTACCACTGTCATGGCCAACATTTCTGACTAATTTCACCCACCACTAGCAGAGTTACTGCCATCATTACCGTCAACTAGCCACTCCAGCTGTTAATTTACTGTTGTCCTTTCACGTTCTCATTTTTAAAAAAATATTTTGTCACAAGTAACTTTCATCGATTTTATAATTATGATTATATCATAATGTTCCTCGCAAATTATTTCTTTTACGGCCTGGATACTAACACAATACACACACAAAAAAAAAGACTAACATGTATGGATGAATATTAGCGCTAAGCTGTGTCAATAAGAAAACGAAACGTCTTGTCAGATATTAGCATTACATATGTAAATATATACAATACTGTTTGTAATATGCAATATACACAACAGCTTTCAAACATTTATAATAGTTCGAGAATCTGCAAACACTTTGCGGATATTCCAAAACATTTCGAATCTCTTAGCCATTCATTTTGTCAGAGATTTAGTGATATGTTTGCATGCATGTGTGATTGTTTTGTTTGTAATTATGCATCACGGCGTGTACATTTGATTCTGCACATATGTGTGTCTATATGTATATATCGATCGAAGTACGCATATATATATATGTGTGTGTGTGTGTGTGTGTATGTGTGTGTGTGTGTGTGGTGGGTAGGTGTGTATGTGTGTGTGTGAGTTTTGTCTATATGTATTATCGTAAATAAGCATCCTTGCATCTGTTCTAATTATTTTGCGAAGTGGGATGTTATATATATATATATATATATATATATATATATATATATATATATATATATATATATATATATATATATATATATATACTTCACACAGACACACACTATTAGCATAGATGCAGCTTCACATACATACATTCATATATGAAATAAACATATATACAAAGGTGCATAAATAAATATATACGAACATATCATTTTACTTACCAACCTACCTATATAGCTCAAACTCTACCAAACAGTGGCTATATTCGCAACCATATTGTTTTAACAGTCGTGAAGGTTTTACGTATATTTGATATTATTTTCCGAACATTCATATTTGAATATTCACCATAAATATGGCAAATATTTCGTACAAAATTTATTCATAATCGTAGAAGTTTAGGAATTTTGCAATAAAAGTTGTTTAATGACTCATGTTGCCGTCATTGGGAGGATTTAGTAAAAAAAAAAAAAAACGCGAAGAATCATCTGTCAAAAATATTGTCTGAAGAAAGGTCAGATGCAGTGCACTAGAATAAGTTGCTCTGACATTCCCATCCATATTGCATTGGCGGCAGTAAGCCATATCCACATCTAATCCATTAGATGACTTCCCACATGCCTTTATAAATCAATATCAAACAAGAATATGCACTTAGAGGGATTGATTTTTCAGAAATATTTCGAAGTAACCCTTCGTTTTCTTTGGCGCGTTTTCTATGTCCATTAGTATGATGAAGATCCTGCTTCAAAGTGAAATCGACTTTACACGGATGTCATCGCATCAGACTTGTTCTACAACACTAACTTCTTCTGGCACGTGTTTGTAGACGATAAAGTAAGGAAAGGTCATATACATATTGCACTGAATGTTACAAGGACTACAAGTAGCATTACATGTGTATAAGAAGTAATCTATGTACGACCTTCACTGACGCGTTTAAATTAACTGATACATGAAGCAGTTGCCTTTGAATGTTTATAATAAACGTGTTTTATAAAAATCTATTCTTAAAGCGTATGATGTTATATACGATCGTGAACCCGACAACGTTGTGGGCTTATTCATTAGTTTTCGAAAACATACATCATGACCAAGAGCTGTGAAGAAAGAAAAGTTAAAGGCAGTCGTCTGGGGGTGGGGAGATTATAAAAGTTGGAATGCATATAACCCGACTAACCCTGCAGTACAAATGGAGTTATAAACAGGAAGATGTTCGGTATAATATATTCTGTGTCAACCAGATGTCGTCTGCTGTTAATCAGCTTTTAAAAGATTGGGAAAACTGTACACAAAGCTTTCATCGTTCCCTAATTGTCCTCAGCTTCGTGAAGAAAAAGATGAAAATATACTCGTTGGAATAACTATGGTTAATTTTAGGAAAAAAATAAATAGATAAAAACCCGAGTTATAATCAAATACAACAAATTGATCATCGATGCCTTACAGTGTTTCTATAGCTTTTTTTCCGCTTTTGATTTATTATGCGTCTTTTAATCATCTTCGCGACTCAAATGATTGCGCGAACCTTTTGCAAGTTTGCCACGTAATTATACAGTTGTTCACATAAAGAAAGAAAATGTGGGAGTTTTGTCCTTTTTGTGCATTGAACACTTGTATCAATGTAATTCCAGTGCTTCATTATTTAATGTAACGAGGTCTCAATAAAAGGAAACGAATGCTATCATGTTATGTCCCATGAGACAACATGCTTACATACGAGTTCATCAGAGTTGGATGTAAAATTGTGTGCTGCCATATTGCATGGCCATTTTAATCATTATGCGATCCCCTGGGGACCGATTGCAGAAGAAATGAATTATCTGTCTCGCGGCTGTTATATTGCGATGAAAAAAGTTGATAGCAATCCGAGAGTTGAATCTGGCTTTAGACGCAAATTAATTTTAGATATTTCGTTTTAAGGGAAAAAAGACTAGTGTTGTAGTGATCATGCTGGAGCTATATCAGCATGCCTGTTCGTATGTCTTGAATGTGAAATTGAAACAATGAGTACATACTTGAAAACATTTATTTTCAGAATGTTTCGAACAGTTCTATCTCTCATACAAATCCTAAATAAGTTTGGATACAATACGTTTTTGCAAATATTTATCTACAAACAAACAGAAAATAAAAAAAAATAAAAAGAAGTAGATGACGTAATTAGTAGCACAATCTTAGGCTTCATGAATCGAAAAGAAATTATTAAACGTTTTCAACAAATATTGATAATAGTATGAGGTCCTAGCATCTCGAAATGGGTGCAACGCGCATTCTGCGGAACACTTGCTTGATAAGGGTCAACGATACGCCTCAAACCGTATTGCATTTTATAGTGATATAACAAACCCATATTACAATACACTAATACTTCATGAAATAAATAAAATAATCACTAAAACATTTATAACTTTAAAATACTTCGTTTGTAAGTGATTTAACCTTGGAAGACTTAAAATGGAAACAAGTCTATAAACACCTGAAAGCAGTCGTATTTTAAGCAAATATACATCTTATTGCCATTTTTGTAATTGCATGTGTTTTAATTTAAACACCACAAAAGCACTGTTTTAAAAGTCTCAACACATTTGATACTATCTTTTAAACGTTTTAGCAAGACCGTAAATAAGTGGCTGCATATTGTTCTTGCGGAAAGTTAACAACGACTGATCTCATAGCAGCCATCTGAACGGTAACAATGTATCATGCCATACCAAAGACTCACTCTCTGAGTGCGCGAAAGTTGTGCGAATGCGTAGCCTTTTATTGGCTACTTCTGTAAGGAGTAAAAACGTATAGGACACGCGGTACAAATTATATGTTCAAATGGGAACCAGCCTGGAAATGGGTGAACATAAAATAGAGTATATACGGGTTTGGCTGGCCAGTATTGGCTAATATTGTAAGTTATGTTTTAGGAAAAAGAAGCTTTTGAGAGCTTATCATAGTTGTCAGTGAAACATATTGTTTCATTGATGGAATTTTAGTCCTTTAACAGTCTTGAGTTTGGAACATTCATTACGAAAATTAGTACCTGACTCTTTGGTGCGCAATTGAAAGCATGTGTTTCAAATAAATACAGGTCCAGAAAATGCCACGGTTCATATATTTTATGTTCTACACAGAAGCTGACATCCAGTTTTCATATATATTAATAAATATATGTTTCATCATGAGCACTCAGTAATTGCAATTTATAACTTTTTTATTATCATGGTGTTTACATAGGTTACTATGGGAACTAAGTTATTACCATGAGTCCTATAGACAGCTACAGAAATACAGTGACTCCACATATGCAAGTACAATTTACTTTACTATAAATGCAATCAGATGGTTTATTTGTGCATAACAAGAAAAAGTAATACCTTTTGTAAACCAAAGAGTGACTATCCGTGGGATATAAAACACATATGCAGATATATCAACTGTTACCAATTAGGAAGTAGGGGCATATTTGACTATGTTAGGTGGAGTGTTTTGCACTCTGATTCATATCTAATCAATCCAAATATTAAATTTAATTAATTAATTAATTAATTAATTAATTAATTAATTAATTAATAGAATATTTATAGTAAGCAATAGGATATTTTCTAGTTGTGTTTTGAAACATAAAGCTTCATGTATCATCTCTTAGGTCTCTTCTACAATGCTTAATGGTGATGACCTCTCATGATTTTGCATTCCATTAATTCATTTCCCCTTTATAATTTTGCATTTTAATGCATCTATGTCTACCATACTTTACTTTTAAATTATATGTCTTCTGGAAGGAATGTTAGGTAGTTTTTGTCATTTAAATCTCTTTTTAGGTAATAAAAATATATATATAGATGGTCACCTTGACCTTGTGCTCATTAATTACATAATATGACAAGGCTGGTATACTTCAGTATTAAATTGAAGAGAGATAAATGACGATATTAAAAAGATGACTCTTATAAGACAGCCTAATTTCAATGTTTGTTGATTTTCTTAAATAAAGCTTAAATATTTAGATGTTGCTTGACAGGCACCATTGCTATTTTGGTGAACATGGACTTGCAATATAATTTAATATTGATTACTATATACATTGCTTACTTATGTACTGAACTACTATTCCAAAGGACTGTCAAGAAAATCAAGGGTGGATATATATTGAACACATTTCTAATTATATGGAAAACTGGGAACCATCCTGGAAATTGGTGAACATAAAATATAGCAGTTTTGGGTTTGGCTGGCTTAAAATTAGTTAATAATGTAAGTTATTTTTAAGGAAAAAGAAACTTTTGAGCATTTATCGTAGCTGTAAGTGAAACAAAATAAAGACATAAGACATTCTTTAATTGATGGAATTTCAGTCCTTTAACAGTCTTGACTTTGGAACACTCGTTACTAAAATGAGCATCTGACTCTTTGGTGCCGAATTGATAGCACATGTTTCAAAGACAAGCATGTCCAGAAAAAGATACGACTCATATCCTTTCCTCTATATAGAGGATGACATTCAGGTTTCATCAATGCTGATAAATATAGGTTTGATCATGAGCACTCTGTTATTTTAAGTCATTGGTTTTCTAATATCGTAGTGTTTGCATAGGAACTGATTTAGTACCATGAGTCCTGTATTACTGAGCTTTCCACGTCTTCAAAGGATCATCATCCAACATTATTAGGGATTCACTCCTGTAGAAATCAGTCTCATGCTTCGCTTTGTTAAAATCTGGATTGCGTCCCATGACTAATATAAAGTCATCCAAAATCGACGCAAGTCCAGTCAGAGGAGAGCTCTTACTCTTCGAGAGAACCTGTTTGTCTACTTTAACCTCATCTGCTGAACAAATTAGATGCAATGAATTTTAGAAGGCCAACAACTTTCAAGCTTTCATTCAAATTTCCTCGCTTAAAAGTAAGAATCTAGTAAATAATTCAATTAAAACAATGTTACAGTAAATATAGTTTTATTTTTCATTGCAAAGTTTTGCTTGGGGTGGATTGCACAAGAATATTATGCATAAGTGATACAAATAAAACTTTTAAAGGTGGATTCATTTTGGTAGTAAAGATCACAAGCAGAGAAACAATAATGACAGCTTAAGCTTTTATAAATCTGTTCTGGGAAGGTAATGTAACTTGCTACCACACCAAAGCCTCGTATCAGTGACGTGATTGCAGATCCATTTAAGACGATTTGACTGGACTCAACAACCACAATGGACCAGCAAATATAGCAACCATATCAATAAAGTAACACAATCCAATACATTACAAGTATCAGAGATTTCTGGCAGTGATGGATTAACAGGAAGCTGTGGCTGAGAGATGTCCCAGTTCTTGTTTGGTCATAGTATGGTTAACTCGAGATGCTTCGAAAACTAGAGGAATGTTTCATGTTAAGTCAAGCACACTAACTTAAATCGAAGATCTAATAGCGTGCATTCCTGCAGATACCCTGAATCTTCATTTACATAACAAACAATAGATTGGTATAAATACTCACCTGAAATAAATTTCGTCGAATTCAACAAGACAAAGAACCAAACCATTGTAATGGTCAGAGGCCACTGTAAGCCTTTTAAGTCGTCTGTGTAACCATACATGACATGGCTGTGTACACAAAGGCTTAAGATTCTTTGACATAAATGCAATCGCTAAAATTACCTGACACAATCCAGTGCAATTACTTTGAAAATTAATTTAAATAAAGTTGTATATGTACTACGACCTTGTTACCCTTATTCCATTAATGACTATAATTTATGTGATAAAATCTTTAGATCGAAGATATTATTGTTATTTATAAATTATTTACCTGGTAGACAAATCATCAAAAATAGTATTTATCAATTTTCTGACAATATCATCTCCCTATGCAGCTAATGTAACGGGAATGAGCTTTTTCTGTAAGTTGTAATTTCTTGAAGCGGAATCAGTCAATTCTTAATGTCCTCGGCCAGGGTAACATATTCCTCTGACAAAGAAATCATTTCGATGGCGTTGCTTTTCACTTCCGTACTAACTAACATAATCAATATTAACAACAGGCTGCAATTTCAGGAACCTTTCAATCACTTCTACAGCGGAGTTCCATCTGCTTGCATACGTCTTGGATCAGTTTTACATTCCTAAATCCGAGACTTTAAGTTTTTCATTATCGTACAGCAGCATCTGTATTACTCATGTGAAAAAGAAAATGATAATCTATTTAACACGACCAAAAATGCTTGACTCTACGTTGATATTCAACACTTTGCGCTCTGCTAGGTTCAGAGTGTAAAGATAACCGAATTAATGTGGGTTGCATCCGGAGTTTGAAGAAGTCAAAGCCAAGTTATCTGTCATGTCCTTCAATAAGGAAGTATTCTTGCAGAGATTCCATTCCTCAACAGCACCTTCCCAGTCCTCATTCAAGATTTTTGTATTGGTCACATAAGATTCTTTGGCAAGTCTTTATCGCAAGACAGACAGACAGACACCTGATCCCTCCAACTATTCTTTCTTGAGCGTCTCTGGGAGCCAAATATCTCTCTCTGATGAATTTTCTGCCTGAAAGATTTCGACCTGTCACTTTAAAAGGTCCATTAGTTTTAAGATGTACGCCTTAATTTCACTCGGCCAATCATAAGCAGTTGTTTCTCCAAATTGCTCCTAAGACAAACATTTGTTTCGTTATTCAAGTGTTAGAACGTCCAGTCAATTTCATTGAATTATAACATTGGCCCTTTTGAAGTTTTATCACTTACATGGAAGAAATTTAGTAATAAAGGTCGAGATGTCCCTTCTCCTAATACTCCCTGCTCTAAATGTGATAACATGTCTAAGCTCGCCACAATCAACTTTGAGGTGCACTGCTTATTTGAAAAATCGATACTTCGAACTGTCCATGTAGCGTCATTACAAACACAGACTAGTATGTACTGTCCATTTAGTATCATTGCGAACACAGATTCTTGAATACTGTTCATTTAGTTTCATTACATACACACTCTTGCGTACTGTTTGCGTTTTAAACTCTTGCAATTTCGTTCTAAGCTTGCATTTAGGAGAAAGAGAATATATAGTTATCAAATTGACTTAGGAACATTGTGTGTAATAGAGAAATCAAGATCTTGAAAATATCGATATAAAGAAATTCATATTGCAGTATGCATTGCCAGAACACCAAACTGAAGTATACAGATGTGCAGGTATATCGTTGCGCCACAATAGATGAATGAGAGCCAAAGTTTAAATAAAAGGCCAGTACGATTAATATTTGGCCATGAGCATCAGCAACACACGTATTTGTTAGTGTAATTTAGAATTTAACATAGCTTTAACAATTGTTCAGTCAGATTGCTCAAATTGTCTGCAGTGTGGCAGTTTATATTGATGTCTAGCACTGGGGCATCACGCCGCAGACATGTAGCATGGTGTCATACCCAGTCGCAATATCCTGACATCAGACCGTCCAATCCAAACTAACCAAACTAAGTGAGGCAGTTGTTAGTACCATGTTTATAAGTCTTTAGTTATAACTCGGCCTCCCAGATCCGAGGCGGAAGTTCTAACTACTTAGGCCAACGTAGCGGTCAGAGCACACCTAAGATGAAAACTAGAACCCATTTTGGTTTTGTATTATATTTCCCGACAGGTAGCTAGCTATACATCTAGTGATTATCCATACCTTTAGACAGTATATCATATGATTCCTTTAATGTCCAGTATTTTAATTCTACTGTTACAATGCTTTGTCTTAAAATATTAACAGAAAGAAGTGAAACCAACCATTTCAATAAATTCAACAATTTAGTTTTATTCAATACAAACTGAAAATTTAAGAGATAATATCAGTAATGAGATTTAAGTCACAAAAATAATCCTAAATGTCCAATCACAAGTTTAAAAAATACAGTTGTTCCGGAAAAAAAATGTTCCGAAAATATAGAATGTTCCGAAAATATAAAATGTTTCGAATGAATCCCAATAATCCTGAATGTCTTGATTAAACACAAAGATGAAGTCATGTAAGTCTTTGAAGGAGTTCACAATAATCCCAAATGATTTTAACTATATAATTGTTATATTTTAACAAAACTTCAAACTCTGATCATTTATTCTCCAAGGCTGTTATTGAACAATAATCGATTATTTGTTGATCATGTTTCTATTTATTCACATTTTTATTTGACCCATAGCGTAAAAAAACAAGTCTAGTTGTAATGAAGCCTGACCTTTCACTCTTGCTACATGTTTACAACTTAAATTCATGGACAATAATTGTAACATGCTGTTTAAAACTTACACCCATTGTAACGGTTACGTTGTTTCCCTTTTTGGGATAGGGTGCTCCCAATTATTTAAAGTAACACAGAAGACCCACCCTGCCTCGTTTTTGTCAGAAATTGAAGTAGTGATAGAGAGATGCCAAGCTCTGAGCCCCCAGTCAGCGGTGCCGACAGTTAAATTAATGAAAACACAAATTGAAATTTTAAATAACAACAATTTAATATAATTCTAACAGTAATCTCTAAAATACAATTCAGCTAATATCATATCATTCAACCAAGTGACGGCCTAGTTCATCCTTTGAATTAGTGTGAACTTGTCCCTTCTGTCATGAGTCCTATTCATCTGTATGTTTTATATTATCCCTTCCTGTGTCTCCCTCCGTTCTCCCGTTAACTTTTCCCTCTGTCCTTCCTTCTCTCTTTTGTCTCCCATAGACTCGGACTATCTGATGGGGTACTTCCCTCGGGTCACTAAAACTTCCATCTAACTTCTCTTTTGTCTCCCAGAGACTCGGACCACAGCACTGAGTACTTCCCTCTGGTCCCTAAAAGCTTCTGTTTCGAAGCTCCTTTATTATTCCCAGAGTGGCCACGGAGTATGAATGGTCACGGAGTAGTTTTATTTGCATTCCGTCTCGCCAAATAATTGTAACCCTACTAAAGTTTTGGTTCTCAAGATGATATATTTAAAGTAGAGATTATAATTTCTGGCACGCCTAACTCAATTCCAATTGGAGGTTGGTACCTAATGATCAGACATCGCCCCTCCCAACGATCTGTCAAAGACGTTTACGTTACAATTTAACGATCCCTTGTTCCAAACAAGAAATTGTCACTTACCTGTGAACAAGGTTACGTAACTGACTTTGGCAAAAATAAACCGTGCGTCTCCCGTTTATGGCTATCTCAATTAACAGACCGGACACCTTATACATTTTGCTGTCGAGAAATTATAGCCTCAGGGTTTAACATACAAATGTTGAAATCTGGTTTCTTCTATCACGTGACACCCATA
The DNA here is from genome assembly GCA_029339505.1 of Unio delphinus. Lineage (NCBI taxonomy): Eukaryota > Metazoa > Mollusca > Bivalvia > Unionida > Unionidae > Unio > Unio delphinus. The sequence continues at coordinate 11,655,310 of JAQISU010000023.1, forward strand.
TGCAAATGTTAAGCACACAAAATAAATTAAATATGCCTTACACCACATCGACCAAAATTACAACTTCCATTTCCAGTTAAACACAGTTTACGGATCATAGAAACAAAATTGGTTGTTTTTTTTTTGTTGTTGTTGTTGTTGTTGTAAACTCTATTTAATTTGGCTTGTAAATATGACATCTAAACCATGTTCAATGCTTTTGCATTTTATTGTAGATTTTGAGTCAGACTATTTGAAATGTTGGATGCATCATGATTAAAAACAATGTTTTCATTCACCCACTCAGATGCAACAACACTGCGCGTACAGCAAACAAAATTTATTTTTTATTACAACTAATAAAACAATATAAGAAGTCAATTTTGACTTTTGTTAATGCAGATCAAGAATTGTGATAAAGGTATGAGCAATACCGCATATACTCGATAATAAGACGAGTCTAATTACAAACTGCAAAGATCCAGATCTGCTATCGCATAATGCGCTGGCATAATGCGCTAGCATTGCTGGGTCTGTGCCGTTTGTTAAATGTTATCAGCACAACAAGCAACATAGACCCAGCAACAGTTTAGGATCTTTGTTGATTGTAGTTTGGCTTTACTTATAAGGTTATACCAATTGTGTGGTGTGGATTATCATAGTATCAAAATGGGATTCACCAACCAGGATATATACAAAGTGAATGGTAAAGCCGTTTTCATTATGTTTCGAAGATAGATTTTATATCCGCCCATTAAATTCAAAGACAAGTTACCAATTATGTGTTTTTCTCTTTATTTCATATTTGATCGACGAAACATTTAGCGGTTTTGAAATAGCTACTGTTAAGATACATTTACGTTGGATTAACCCCTTTCTAACACAATATGAAAAAACGGACACTCGATACATATCCAAATAGTTAGTTGGATCTGTGAATAAGGTAAACGTATTCAATAATTTCACACCTTTTTTAATGTTTGCATTTAATCAAGTTTTGTGATTGATGCCATTAGATCGTTTTCACACAATGATCTCATTTTTTGATAAATTTACATTAAAATTGTTGACACCTTGTTAGGTGCCGAACGTTTTAATATACTTATTTCTCTGAGCATTTGCAATACTATTATCTTACAGAATGCTCACAATTGATATAATCAAATATAATTGGCTTTTTGTTGTTGTTTTTTGTTTTTCAATTTCATGGTTTTTGTTATTTTGTTTTTCTGTAGTGTAGTCATATCATTATAGATGTTGTAAAGCGCTTAAAGCTTCGAAAGATTAGGCGCTATACAAAGTCCTCATTATTATTATTATTGTTGTTATTATTATTATTATTATTATTATTATTATTATTATTATTATTATTATTATTATTATTATTATTATTATTATTATACCTCCATATTCAAATTTATCACCGAAATAGCATTGAAGATTATAAACCTTTTCATATAATTAGGGAATAATAATTATGTAAATAAACGTCGGATTTTCATTTTGTAGAAAATAACAGTGATGTTTAAAATTTTAAAAATCGAAACTTACTATGATTACTACTTGAATAGTAATAGGAACTAGTGAAGGAGGAATTCTGGAATGTTGGCTGAAACTGAATAAATTTAACTTTTGAACAAATTATCTCATTTATATGAAAATTGCAGCGTGAATCTTCTGTTTCGTACACTTCTACAAAATTGAAAAGCATATCATCACAACAGATTATCTGTGAATGAACGCTTCTAGATTTAGTTAAATATCAGGAGCTATAATTCCTTCTAACGCCTTCTATAGAGTTATTTCTAAATTTTCAAATAAGAGACCCTTTCATCAGGGTTAATATTTTTATTTGCAGATTTTTCGATCAAGGATATTAGATGCATCCTTTGTTATCAGAATCTGTAAAGAAATGGAGAACTTAAAATGAAGAAATGTTTCCAAAGTCGGATTTCCGACGAGAATCATTGGATAATATTTGCTTATATGGCCTTTTACTTTTGTTTCAAGGAAGATAGTTTATAATAGAATTTATGACATGAAATTCACATAGATGAAATACGGAATGTCCGTGAAGTGATAGTATGGTTTGAATGATAATTGCATAGAAAGTTTGAATTACTTTTTATGGGGATGCTCAATCAACCTAATTCGCTTTATCTTCCAATTCACTGTTAATTTTACGATCTATAACTCTCAGCAGTTTCAAAATGACTTTGTTATACTAAGCTACAGTACTATACAGAGTTTCCGGTGATACAAAAAGATCCAATTAAAACCCCGAAAGTATTTATTGGCGAAGAGCTAAATTAGCCAAATGAAGGCAACAACAACGACTAACTTAAAATTCTGAAGGAATATTACAATATTTAGAGATTGATGGTTTGGTCTGATTTCTTATTATAAATGCGTCAACGTTCAATCGCTTTTAAGAATATACAATATTCAGGTTAACATTGAAAAATTGGATGAAATTAAATGATCACCAATCACGGTCATCCATTAGAGCCGTGAACACAGATTGTCTGACAAAAATAAAATAAAAAAAATTCAGACGAATCCAGCTGGAAAAAATCCAAAAGAATCTAGCTGAATTCAAAAATCTATTTGATTATTAGTTTTGCATAATCACGTCATTGAAAAATTATGAAACTGAACTTCGAATCATTTATATTACTTTACGACTAAGAGGGACAACTAGTGTCCTAGTGTCCGGAGATAAAAATCCATAAGACACACACACACACACACACACACACATATTTTCATTTTTAAATAACCGTAAAAAGTACAATAAACAGAATACAATGTAATAATAATCGTAATTAAAAATATAGGACTTAATCCCCAATACCGCTCTTGCGTGCAAAAGGTGCATGTGCCAAATCACCCGAATATTACTGAACAGTGAAGGATATTAGCCCAAAACATCGTTGGGTGCCTTTAAAACTAGATAATATCGACAATTCATCAAGTAAAGAGCCATGTTATTTCTCACTCGACCTGAGAAACGAAGCCATTTTCACACGAGTACGAATTAATCCTATGTTGACAGATGACATCCGTGGGTCAACCGATTTCAGTTGAAATATGGAACACATGATTTGATTGTAAACGAAATAAAGAAAAACAGGTGAAGCACTTTTGTTTATAATATGTATATAAACTTATTTAATTTCATACTTCTTTGATCAACTTAAGAAAGGCCAACCGCTATTCCTTCCCTCGCGAATCAGTTTGCCCGCCAAATTCGCATTGTTCTTGTTATTAGATATTTACTTGCATACTTTTCGAATGCATCATCTCACAGCCGTTGGATCCCTTTGGCAACTGAACTAAGACATGGCAACTCTTAATTCTAAACCGAATATTTGAAACCTCTTGCTTACTTTAAAGAACGGTCATTATCAGATTGTTTTTCTTTGCAGATCATTTCTTTCCTTTCAACTTTTAGTTAGATTGAAAGTGTGTGGAAATTTATGAAAAACGGTGACATCGAGGACTTAACACTGAGTAAGAATCAGATAAGGAGATAAGAAGAAGACACACAAAAATATCAGAGGGACGTGTCATTCGATGTTAAAGTAAATCCAGTCGGTTAGGAAAGAATAAACCACAAGCATACCTTGCCATGTCTTATCATAATGACATGCCGAAAGTTTGGTTATATAACTGTACACTGTACGTTGTAGATTTTTGTCTTTCCTTTTCATGCTCCGATTAGGTTTAGTTATCTTTAAAGTTTTGTATAAAAATATAGTCTTGGAATGTTAATGTCTCAAGACCATATCCATTTATTTGATGCATACACGTCTCAGACTAATTCAGAACTTTCTATTTATGCACAAATCACTGTGAACCTTCAAATTTTGCAAATTGGATTCTTCCATATACATGCATACATTGTATAGATATTTTTGATAGTGTTAGATGATTAATAATAGATGTTTCTTCCAACTAGTAAAGTATTTATGTATAAATTTGGAAATGAAATAGCGGGAATGGTAAGAGAAAACAAATAGAGGCGTACTTCATTGTCAGGTGTCAGTTTTTGATAAATATTGTTAAATTATGATAACAATGCAATCATTTTGTGCTGCTCGGGTGACCTAGGGGTTAGAGCGTCAGCCTCGGATGCAAGAGGTCGTGCGTTCGATCCCCGGATGAGTCATATCAAAGAATTATATAAATGGTACTAACAGCTGCCTGGCTTGGTGCTCAGCATTAAAAGGTTAGTGTTAGGACTGGTCGGTTTGGTGGTAGGATACTGTGACTGGGTGGGACATCATGGTACATGTCTGTGGCATAATGCACCAGTGGATGAAATCAATATAAACTGCCATAGTACAGACATCGTCGCGATATGACTGAAAATTGTTAAAGCTACGTTAAAAGTTGAAATCACACACACTCACAATATATAAAAAAATAAAGTTTTTAACTAGTAATAATTTAAATTCGAATTGTACAGGTCTTAACAAGTAACACACCCATAAATACCCCCATATATATGAGAGCAAAAGATAAAATGAAATGAGTACAAATATGAAATGCGACCTAATTTAATATTGGAGATGAAAGAATGTAGGAAGGGAATGACATATAACCTCTTTCTACATAATCCAATAAAATTGCCGAAATGATAGGTACTTTTGTCTAAGATTTGCTTCTAAAATGATTTAAATGTCCCGATGAATAACATTCATAGTTTATTGTCTTTTCAATATATGTGTGGTACAAGTAATATTATCACGAGTTGTGGTAAACGTATTCTCTATTGTGGCAGTTGCCAGGCCAAGATCATGAAATGTAGAGAGAGAGAGAGAGAGAGAGAGAGAGAGAGAGAGAGAGAGAGAGAGAGAGAGAGAGAGAGAGAGAGAGAGAGAGAGAGAGAGAGAGAGAGAGAGAGAGAGAGAGAGAGACAGACAGACAGACAGACAGACAGACAGACAGACAGACAAAGAGACAGAGACAGAGAAAGAGACAGAGACAGAGAAAGAGACAGACAGACAGACAAAGACAGAGCGAGGGAGAGAAAGACAGAGAGAGAGACAGACAGACAGACAAATCAGAGACAGACAGACAGAGACAGAGAGGAGATAGAGTAACCTGTTCGTTCTAAGAAACATCTTACCATTGCATTAGCAGGCAGACTGCTGAATCTTAGAAATCAAAGCAAAGTTGACATGCATTAGAGACCTTTCCTTAAAAACCATTAGAATCAGTACAAATGTCTCTGGCTTCAAAACGTCTAATATTATCCTTCGCAGAAATCATCATATAGAAATCTTAGAAACAAGAAAGCAAACAAATGGAACTGACCCGTTTTAATGTTGCACATATGTGCTATGAATCTATTTTGATGATCATGATGAATGTAAAAGTAACCTTGTCAAAGTGAATGAGTTTATTTTGAATCTAGAAAACTTTCCTTATTTAAAATCCTTGGAAGGAGTAGCCAGGGGCTGCATTTGTTAGGGTGCTGATGTATTGCTTAATGTGCGATTGCTTCTGTGGTACGAGTTTTCCTTTTCTATTTGGAACGCGTTATGACTCTGAACTGTTTGTTTATATTGGTGACAATCTTTTTAAACTTCATGTATAAATACATTATGGATCTGGGCACCGAGTGGCCGAGTGGTCTAAAGCACACTCCGTTACGGATCACTGCCATCTTACCTCTGCGTAGTTTCGAACCTCAGATTCAGCCAATGTGGGTATGTGAGAAAGCTTGCCAGTAGCTTCTGGACGGTCGATGGTTCTTTCTGCGGTTTTCCAGGGTTTTTCATCCACCAATAATACTGGCCGCCATGTATAGCCTATCATGTGCTGAAAAATAGCTTTAAAACATACAACACCACCAACAACAAAAACATTATAGATCCCGATACATTCATCTTTTTGTCGCATATGTGTGAATTAATCCTCTACACACACACACACACACAAATACACACACACATTAACATACATACATACATACATACATACATACATACATACATACATACATACATACATACATACATACATACATACATACATACATACATACATACATACATACATACATACATAGAGGGAGAGAAAAACAAGGGATATAATCACACTTGCAGTCGAATTTAAGCAGAATTATTGAAAAGAGGAAAGGTGAGGGGTGGGGTTACAGGCACTTGTCACTTCGAAAAACTACCGTATTATCAAAATCGACAGGATTATATTTCTTCCGAACATATAAACATTGAAATGGCATTTAGCAACAGGAATTATATGTAGCAATAAAAACCATTTCATTAACAAGGAACAAAGACTTAAGAATATTGATCACAATTTAGCTCAGTTTATATAATTAATTATTGTCTCGTCGCCATTAGTATTAATTATTTTCCCACGACCTTTCCTGTATTTCTATGTACCGTCATTTATCGAGTAAACGGAACTTTGATCCTTCTCGGCAATTTCACGAAACAAAAAAATCAATGTCGGCTCTAGGGTTTTTAATTCTTAATTGCGATTTTCAGTACTGCATTAAAACATGGATGCAAATGCATTATGCGCAAGCCGTCACGCGAACGTCCTATTTCCCTGCAAAAACCGGAAAAAAACGTTAAAATTAGCGAATTGCGTTGGAACACTCGCAGATTGGTCCGTATGCATATTTTGTGAAATCAAAATGTCCAAAGATGTAAAATAGACAGACCCTACTTTTCATATTATTCCCCAAATCTTACTGGTTTAAGATAACTAAACATTTTTAGATAACATGTTAATACGAGCACATGTGAAACAATAATAATATTTAACTATTTATCAACAGTTTGGTATTTCATTATTTATCTTAAAGGCGACGACAATGGAAACGATTTGTTTCGGATATATACGTTTTGATAAAAGTTTTTATATACGAATATATAGATAAATGACTTTAACAGACTGTATCCGAATACTAACTGAATGGATATCCATCTTTTTTTATCTTTGGATTCTGACAGCTATGACATTCGAAACAAAGTCCATAAATGTCTGCCATAAAAAGAAATGTATGCATCGTTTTATATTTTATTCTTGCTGTAATTTTATTTATCATATTTTATCATATATTCATCTTGTCGGGCAAATAGGAAGGTTTAAAAACATAGATAGATTAAGTACTTCCATTCTGTACTCTAATGTCAGTATTTCAAGAGTTTTAAGATTCTATCATTTATTTATCCTTATTACAGTTTAATATAAGCAAGGGATTATATGTAATTATATAGGAATTATATGTAATTATATAGGAATTATATGTAATTATATAGGAATTATATGTAATTATATAGGAATTATATGTAATTATATAGGAATTATATGTAATTATATAGGAATTATATGTAATTATATAGGAATTATATGTAATTATAGAACTGGACACAAACTGTTAGTATCCTAAGTTGCCGGAGAACGACCATCCGAGTGCGGAATCGTGAGGAAACACAATAAGTTAACAAGAAATATGTATGCGTCAGTTATATTTATAATGAACACAATCCTAAAATGCCGTAGTGATTCATAATTTTTTTTTTAAAAAAAGTCCCTGATTTGGGTCAAGACCATTATGTACCACCAAAGAAAATCTCAAATAATTATATTCTATATATTTGGATCACAAAATGTCTGCAGTAAGTTCCTAAAGAAAATATTGGCAACGCTATTTTAAAGATAAATTTTGCTTGATTTCCTGACTCATTGAAAAGATAATGAATCGCAAAATACGATTATTAGATGGTTTTGTAGTACGAAAAGAACTATAACAAAACCTCTTTTCCGTCAACAACCGAGCACATTTTTTTAAAATAAATTAAATGCAATTCGACATACGTCCTGGGTGCGTGTGGAGCGTATTCATTTAACGTCCACGGAAATTTGTCAAAAAGAATGACACATTGAAAATCATATATAGTTTCGATGTGTCGCATTTTACATAGACATTATTGGCACCATTTATTGGTGCGATTCCATTCTCAATGACAACTACATTGGATATTTAGCAACAGATAAGAAACCATGCAGATTCAAATGTCAGTTCCTTGTGATGCAAACAATTAATAAAGATTATTTACGATATACTCAGATCATCTTCATTATGTATGTGAATAATGCTCAGTATTTTCAAATATAATCTTATGCCATATAAAATGGTGTAAATAATATAATTTTTATTGAAAGACAGAGTATATCAGAAAACATATATTTCCAAAACATTTCCATTATATGGCTTCAAATCTATAATGTTAGATGCGTCTAGTTGAAGTTATCCATTTGACACTAAAGTGGTGAAGAGCTAAGGATCTACTTGTTTGTGTTATCGTGAAGGCCTTCTCCACTCTAGATTATGTGGGCAGACCTCTCTGTGATTTGAAATCTCCACGGAAAACAAACAGATTTCTAACAATGTCACATCTCAGTTACCCGTGGTCATATCTAATCCAAAATTGCGGAAGATTTCGTGACTCTTTTTTTTTTTTAAATGGCCCCTATTATTAAATAGTTTGAAAGTGTCTTCGATTCAGTTAATAAATGATCGCCTAGAGATCCACTGAAGATTGTCATTTATATAACAAAGTGAATCTTGATCATTTAGTTATAATCATGAAGTAGCATTCGGATGCAAATGAAAATTAAACAGAAATAATTATCTCTACTACGTCATCCTCTTTTTTAAAAAAAAAATGGTTATTCGATTGTCCTTCTAAGGGATCGCACCATATATATTGATTTCTGTACACTAATGATCCCGAACAATTCTGACCTCATTTGCGGTTTTCTTTACATAGTAATTACCAGAATTGCCGCTTAAACCGTGCCATTTCAGCGCAGTTAATAATCCATATTTTGAATAATTCAACTTTAATTTCCAGGATTTAGGTTGATGTTCTACAAAGACATTCCGTCGCACGACTTGGTCGCGAGGTTCCTGCCTTTGCTATTAAGTGAGAGTGTTAGGCTGCTATTTAAGATAGCATGGGGGTGTCAACATCATGTGTCGCCCCTCTGTCGGGGACTAGAAGTGTAAGAGAGAATTACAAGTACGAGTCAATTCTCAGGCATCTGAGATACGTAAACGTTATGCAGAATGCACGTTTGCTCTTGAACTTATAATAGTCAAGATGCGACTACACTCAACGCTGCCATTTGCCTTGTCTAAAGGGAGATTCCAACCTTCCGATTGCTTTCCGATAATAAATGACATGTACAGGTAAAACAAGTTGATGTGTCATCATCAAACTGTATATGAAAGAAACGAACAATCAAGGAATGTCACTATTCATTTCTAATTAGCTAATACATTAATATTAGGAAATATGCATACAAAAATGGTTTGATAGCATAACCGGCTAAATTTGAACCAATATTCATTCATCAAGAAGAATTTATCAGGCTCTCCGTCGTACAACTTTATTTAGCATTTCAAATAGCATGTGTTACTGTAGGCATATAAATTTACTCGAAAATGCAAAGACACTTTCGCGTGGTTAAGAAGGTTTCGATGAAAATTTGGAGTTCATTCAAGTTTTATGGCGGAGTGGCTAGGCATCTTTTTTTTTTTTCTTCGCTGAACCAAACTAGTAACCTGGATAATTTTGATCATTTCAGAATTTTAAAAGCAATCAAAATTCTTAGAAAGGATTGGAAAAAGTGCGAGACTTGGACTGGACATTATGTTTAGACCCAATGTACGATGTGACTATGAAAAACAGGAAAAGAAAAAAAAACTTTTAATCGGATAAAAGTCCTACAGTCCAAACTTTGTTAAGTCTCGATTTTAGCTTCCACAATACGGTAACTAAATAACCTGTGGTCGTTAATGCAAATTACATTGTATTGATCGTGTGGTCACTGACCGTGTGAAATCAAACTTAAAAGTAACTTCCTTGCCACATTGTTAATTTCTGATGACCACATCCAATTTCTTATCTTAATGAGCTTTTGAAAAAAAAAACAATTTAAAGATAATCTAGCCTCTGTGTGGTGGTAAATTAAATACCATATTTAACTGACTGAAGGCATATGGATTAGCTGAAATAATTGCTTGAAAATATTTACAAGAAACTTACATATCGGTAAATCGTTCGAATCAGTAGGTGTGAGTCTAAAATCATTTTTGTTTTGTCTTCTGTCGCACAGGTTCTAATAGACCTAGATCTTAGCTGGCCGTATTTTTACAGAAGACACCAGAAGCATATATAACATCCTTTTCTGTGTCTTTGTAGGCACCTTTAAGAAATATTATTCTCAAAATTGAGTTGCGGAGTTGGTAGTTTTCCTTGTGTTAGAAGTTTCATCTCGAATTGATCATTCAAAGGAAGTAAGCACGTTTGCCTGTCTTACCACAAAAGTAAAATAATTGACCAACGTTCAATGAGAATATAATTAGTTGTCTTTGTCCAGTTGCTAATAAACCGGATAAAACATTCCGAAATTTTGTCTCACTCCTTCGTCATCTAGATTGAATTTGCTTGTGAATTTAGGAATACATTATCTACTGTGCACATTCTAGACGTTTTGACGTACAGTACCATGTTTTAGTTCCGCTGGATTTAAAAAAGTTTCTTTGGAAAGCGTGATTAAATGACATGCAAGCAGAATATCATGCATTTTATAATGTTCTCAGAAGCCCTGTTAATAATAATCGTCCTAATATATATTTCTGTCGCAAATTCAAGGACACAAATGAATTAGTGGAAGAATGTACACATGGGAAGAAAAATATCCAGTTGATATATTACAGTTTTAAAAAAAAACATTTCGTTTTCGAAAAGCCGGTAGATCTATCTAGAAAACAAACTGAGTTTCCATGTAAACTACTATCTGCTAAGGGTGGATTATGGATTCTGTAACTTCGTTTATCAATGTCTCATTATTTTTATTATGGTTAAATCTTTCATTCCCTCGGAGAGACTGATACTATTGGTCAAGGGAATATCTTTCTTTGATAATCGATTAAACAAGTTCATTAACGCCAAAAGATAATATTTGGTCACTCAAAGGTACTGAAAATCGACGCATGTTAATGAAATAATGCTTATATATGTTATAAATATTTGCCGACACGCCATTCTAATGCAAGAAATGCAAATGCTACTAAGATCACAGAGAGTTCCTGCTGCAAAGAGCTCTTCGAGATTACTAACAAACTAATGTTAAGGAACAAATGTATATCGCTTCCAACTATCTTTTCTTCAGCAGACCTTTTAGACCTGTTTGCAAATTTCTTCAGTGACAAGGTACAAACCATTAAAGATAAGCTTGACAACTCAATTTTAACTGACTCGTCGTCACCATAGAGTTACGATACAGAATTTCAACGACAACCGTTAGGATCTTTTGAACCAGTCTCTATGGATTCAGTACGGACAATCGTGATGAAAAGTGCACCAAAGTCATGTGAACTTGATCCAAATTCCAGCATCTCTGCTGCGTGAGTGCTTATCACCAATACTGCCTTCACTAACTGATGTTATAAATACCTCTGTCGCATCAGGGGAATTCCCGTCATTTTTAAAAATTACCATTGTAAAGCCTCTGCTGAAGAAACAAACACTCGACCATAACGATTTAAAGAACAACCGCCCAGTTTCTAATCTCCCATTCATATAAAAAATCTTAGAAAAAGTTGTTCTAACCCAACTTGTATCTCATTTGAATTCTAACAATCTTTTTAGCAATGTACAGTCTGCATATCGCCCTTGCCACAGTATTGAAAGAACTCTTCTGAAAGTAGTTAATGACATTTTCTCTGCTTTGGATAGCAGAAGATTACAGTCATCACCCTCTTTGATTTGTCTGCAGCATTTGACACAATATATCATTATGTCTCCAACATGCATTTGGCATTCACAATACAGCCTTGCTGTGGTTCATGTCCTACTTAGTCAACATGACACAAATTGTATCTGCAAATGGAATAAACTATAACCAAGTTAATCTATGTTGTTGGGTCTGTTCGTGGACCTGGACTCTTCATTCAACCGCTCTCAAGTACCATAGATCATCACCCAGTGTCTCACCAACTGTACGCTGATGAAACCCACATATACAAGTCTAGCCACCCAATTGAAGTTTATGCTACCATCCAAGGAGTAGAAAAGTGCATTTCTGAGTTGAAATCATGGATGATATGTAACAAGCTGAACGTGAATGATGATAAAACTGAGGCTATTCTGATCACAACAAAAAGACTTTCTCATTCACATCCTTTACCTCAAACAAAACATATCAGCAATACCATCATTAATTCTCACTGTCAGTACGAGACCTAGGCATTACTCTGGACAGTTCTCACACATTGCAGCATGTCATGAAAAATGAAAAGCTGTATATCTTGAGCTGTGATGCATCATCTCCATTCGCAAATATCTTTCAGCTGATGCCACTAATACACTTGTGTTCATTAGTACTTTAAAGACTGGACTATTGTAACTCAATTCCGTTTGGTTTGTCTAAATATCTACTCCAGAAACTTCACAAAGTTCAAAATACAGTTGCTCGGATCATCGTTAGAGTATCAGGATTAGAGCACACTTCCCCGCTGCTCTGTACCTTACACTGGCTATCAAGTTGATCCAGAATCAAACACAAAATTTGTTCCTTGTGATACGTTTCACTGACGGACTCCAGTCAAAAATACCTATCTGGCCTTACCATGTGTACACACCAGCAAGATACTTACGCTCTTCTTCTGACAATCATATACTCATTATTCCCACTATGAAAACGAAGTCATATCGACAGCGTTGTTTTGCATACGAGGGCCCATTAACGTGCAACGAATTGCCCATTGAAATTGAACACAAAGACACAGTGACCCCTTTCAAGAGTGCTCTTAAAACTCACTTGCAAGAACAAGCTTATCTAATAATGTTTCCTACCTTAAATATTGTCAACATTTTTTATGTTTTCTAATTTCATGGTGTTTGTTTTTGTATTTTGTAATCGTATAAATGTAGATGTTGTAAAGCACTTAGAGCTGTATACATATATATATACACATATACACATATTATATGGTGATCTACCGGCTTTTTGTATACATATATATATACACATATACACAGATATTAAATCAAAGTGTACCTTAATATGTGCCAATCATATTGTACAAAATAAAGTGATAGTTTATAGTATTATCCTGTTTTATTTTCACTATTTCACTATTTTAATTTGAGCCAATATCAATTTATATTCAGCACGGGTCTTATTAAAAGGTTAATTTTGTCATCAAATTATTTCATACGAGTAGGATTTTACAATTGTTCCCGATACATATCTAGTTCCACTTCTTGTGAAAAGAAACAAAACTACAGAGCAATAAAAATTCAACTTCAGTTAAGTTGTTTGCACAACGAAATGATTATGTATGTGTTTAAGCTGTTCGGATCGTTAACAGCATCGCGTTCTATGTCAGCTAGCCGTGACATTACGTTAAGTAATAAATGGCGACGGATAAGCTACACATCGTTTCGTAAAACGCCTTTTTTCTCTGAATGTTTCTCTCAATTAGTAAAAATACAAGTTTCTGACTTCGAGGAGTAAGACACTTGATCAAGGCAATAATGGGGTGAGTCTTGCTAATAAATTTTTTTCAATGAATTTTCCTGTGAAGAGCATGCTGATTAGTAATTATTTCTATGTAACTTAATTCTATCTATCTATCTATCTATCTATCTATCTATCTATCTATCTATCTATCTATCTATCTATCTATCTATCTATCTATCTATCTATCTATCTATCTATCTATCTACCTATCTATTTATATATCTATCTACATCTGTCTATATCTATATCTATATCTGTCTATATCTATCTAACTATATCTATCAATATCTATCTATATCTATATAACTATCTGTATCTATCTATCTCTAGCACTATATATATATATATATATATATACCTGCGTCTGTGTGTGTGTGTGTGTGTGTGTACAGATATGACAGCTTTTTCTCAGGATGTGAATGCAAGGGACAGCCAGGCAAAGCAAACCACCTCTCAAGTGGGACGGTACGAGTACTATAACTGACGTACATCCCAATAGTAGCTTTTATAATATCCCCAAGAGGCCTTCATACATTCACTATAGTCCCCCTTTTCTCTTTTGTTTTCTTTCTCTATGTATATACTAGCATCCACAATATGTACAATGTGCATCCATGCACGAGCATGTACTCATACAGTTGGAATGCTGGTGGTTAGTGCGTTTCATCTTCTTAGTATATGAGACGTAATATTTACCTTATTTCTTTTATTTTGTTATCGTTTTCTTTGATAAAATAAATGAAAGGTTTCAATTGATTTTCTTTTTGTTTATTCGTTTGCGTGTTTGTTTACTGTGTATTCGATTGTAAGATTTCTTTGTAAAGATTTGACTGTATTCAATTTGACTGTACGAAATATATAGATATGTAGGTAAATTAATAATACAATTCTAAATCTTGGACCTTTATCTTGAGAAACAAAAAACACTGAAATTCTGCCATGCACAGACGTTAAAGTAAACATTGAATCTGAAATAAAATGCAGCTCGTTCAAGAATTATCTTTGTTCACATATTGATGGCAAAATAAATCATTGAATTTAGAAACCACATATGCCCTGAAAAAGTGGCTTTAAATTGAGCGTAACTACATGAAGTTGACTCTCATTATTAACATATTTGTGTTGATTGAATGAATCGGAATAATATATTACTTGATAATGCCACGTCTTCCATATAGTGTTGATGTTATCTCGTGTTCATAAAATAAATGCCCCAGAGATTAATTATGCAGAAGCTGTTCCTACTGTTGTTAATTTGTTTTGCTTATTGATTTGGACTTAGTATCAAAGGGTAAAACAGTTGCACAATATTCACTGTACCAATGTGTCAATTAACTGTATTAGAGGGCATACGACCATAACGAACGGAGGAATATGAAAGTGTGTGTGTGTGTGTGTGTGTGTGTGTGAGAGAGAGAGAGAGAGAGAGAGAGAGAGAGAGAGAGAGAGAGAGAGAGAGAGATTTGGATTTTGAACGAAGTTTTAAAAAAATTTCAGTCATATCGCTACGATGTCTGCAGTGTGGCAGTTTAAAGTGATGTCTAACACTGGGGCATCATGCCGCAGGCATATATCATTATGTCCCACCCATAAGTGTCAAACGATGTAACTGTTACTACCATTTCTATACGTCTTTGGTACGACTCATCCGGGGATCGAACCCATGCCTTGCATCAAATATGTAAGCTTTAAGGATCAAAGTATTTCATAGATTCCGTCATATTACTTTGGTTTGCCTTTTAAATCAATATTGATCCACGTGACAGGATGTAAAATTGCAAACAGTATGATTTTAAAAAAAAGAAACTGCAAGTAATAACATGTTCTACAAATCAATAATAAATGGTGCCACGGAATTGTAGAAGTCCTTTTATTTGTTAAATACACGTACTCGGGTTAAATATTGTAGAATAGTTCGTTTCATCATAGGCCGCACGTGCGAAGTGCTTTCGATTGGAAGAACCGATTGCTTCCAGTGCACAGATAATATCTGTTTATATATGCCTCACCGTACGTACAAATCTTTACATTACGAAACATCTTGTCAGTTAGCGGCCTACTTACAGGACATGCACATCTCCAGCTGTAGAGGTATTGAGTTATTAATTTCTTGTGTATTGGTCATCACTATTGTACTACCACGTTTATCTTTGCATATTTTCTATGTCGATTCAGTCTACGTGGTATAATGCAAATATTGTATATTCTTGTTTGTGTCTTAGCAAGAAATTTATATTGGCAATACAAAGGGAACATTTAGGTGGTTCACATATGAACTTGTGTATTTTTTAATTATTGTGCCGATAATGTAATCTGTATAGTTTACCGTATATAACGTCATTACGTTTTATCGTATATGCCCGTGTCATGTGTAGTACACGGCATTATATATATTTTCAGATCCCCAGAGTGACCGTAGTGATCAGCTGTAGAGCCGACCAGAGTGATCAGTGATCGGAGTCTTGTAGTACCAGCTGCATAGCTAACCGTAGAAGTCTACCATATCAGCTGTCAAGCTGAAATATAGAGGCCGTTGAGTTGAATTTTGTTGCTGATCGAGCAGAATGTGATCTGGCGTTGCTGACCGTCATTGGTGTGCGCTGATTGCTTGATTGACCAACCTGGAATACTGACGGCTTGATTGACCAGTGTGACTTGTAGATGAATGTGCTGGTAACGAAGTGTACAACTCCATACATATAATATTTGGGGGTTCGTTAAACGCAGTGTGTATTTGAGACTGTAAAGATAATTTGTATATAGGTTCCGTTTTGCTTACATTTCACTATTTGATTGAATACATTTGACTATACGAGTAAAATACTACATTTTTGATTGTTTGAATAAAACGCATAATGTATTTCCTGGTGAAATCACTGTGAATGATTCACCCATTGTCTTTGTTCCTTGTTTGGTCATTTTGTTGTATTTACATCATCAAAACTTGCGCTTTATTTTAATTGATCAAATATTTGGATCACGTACACGCACATATTAATCATAAGTAATTTCTCATTCAAATCAGTTGTCATTAAACATTGTATTTGTATCACCATCGTGTTGTGTTGTAAATCCGAAATCCCACCGGGCTATCTTGTTGTCAATGGTGTCATCAGTGGGATCATTTCGGATATAACTTAGCATTGCAATTATTGTATTAGTCTTGTACGGTCATTTTCTGTGTTTCACACGCTTTGAACAAATAGACACATAACATTACTTTATTTTTTGTACACATTTTATGTTTGTTTCACCTTTTGAAGAGGAAAATACGGTTCGTTGAAATTATAGTAATTACGCATTTTCTGTATAATACTGCACTTTAAGTTGGTCATATCAGATTTTTGAAATGTCATCAATGAAAGAACTTGTGGAGCTGGGGAAACAAGTTTGGCTACGAGGACGAGTCTCTGAGAAATTGTGTTCGTGAAGATCAGGCTAGGGAAAGGAATCAGAGGTCAAAGGCGAGATGCAAATACAAAGGAACAAACCAGAGATTCAACGGGAAGCAAAGAGGGAGTTGATAGAATTAAAAAAGACAGAAAGGGATAAACTAGATAAAAGAGGTAGCCGAAGACAGAAAGATGGCTTTTAAGAGGTAAAATATAGAATTGGAGAAGGGGAGGATAAAATTAGAACAACAGGCGAGAAAGAAACTTTAGAATTGGAAAGATATGCAAGAGGAAAAAGGTCGAACTGCTAAGAGAAGTGAAGGATAGGAAGAAAGTGAAAACCAAGTTAGACGAGTTAGAAGATAGGAACGGGTTCGGAAGGTACGCACTGTACAAAAATGAAAAAAAAAAAAGAACACTGGTCGCTTCGTCTTAGCGCGTTATTGAAAGGTAAAGCATTAGATGTGTATTCATCTTTATCTGTGGCCGATTCGCTGAATTACCTCGCGTTGAAAGACGCACTTTTAATTAAATACGAGCTAACCGAGCGATGAGTTCGCAAGACGTTTTAGAATAGCAAACCAGAAAGAGGCGAGACATTCAGCCAGTTCGTCAGTAGGACGTGCAATTACTTGCAGAGATGGGTGAAATGTGGTCAAAACGGCCAAGACATTTGAGGATTCTATCGCTTTCTTGCATTAGGACCAACTATTGAGAACTTCAGACAAGGACTTATATTTGTTCTTGAGGGAAAAGTCCTTGAAGAATATGACATGGCCACACAGGCGGATTTATACGGTGAAGCTCGATGAGGTTCTCAGATAATCATCTCGCGAGACAGCAAAGGTGAAAATCCGATCAAGAACCCTAAACCCAGGTAACCTAAAAAGAAAAATGGTAGGGATAAACAGGGAAGGCATAAGGACAAAAAGCAATGCTTCAATTGCAAGGAGTGGGGTCATCTGACCAAATTGTCCTAAGCGGAAGGGGCCAGTCCAAAGAGTCTTAAATGGCCATTGAAGGCAGGCTGTCGCTACATCGAAAACGGTTTCCCAGCCGGTTAAGCGGGATGCAGTGTACGAGCTAGTAGTGCGTGCCAAGATCGGTCACGATGCAATCGAATAACAAGAGTATTGTCCCCAATGCAAGGTTACCGACGGGACATGACTGTCAACGGACACGGAAGTGACTGTATTACGAGACACAGGGAGCAATAGTGTAGTGGTAAAACCAAGCCTCGTTCGCGATGACCAATTTATTGGGTTTAAATCGCCTTGTATGATACCAGACCAAACAATCGACCCACGTTCCTGTCGCAAGGATAGATATCGGAACACCTTTATTGACCGCAACCTGAAAGCTTTGAGCATTGCCAATCCGATCTTTGAACTAACGATGTACAGAGATCTAGAATCGCAGCCATGTCTGATTTCCGATTCCCAATCAACCAAGCTGTGCAAACCAGAACGCGGATAAAAGAGAATAACAAAACCTCTATGTAAGTTTAAAGTATCGGAAGGCATTACTGACATCTCCCATGAAGAATTTCGCAACAAGCAAGAACACGACTCGTCTTTACGTGCAGATGCAGAGAAAGTTTTATCCGCTACCGTGAACTATAAGAACGGGGGGGGGGGGAGTCTTTATATTTGTACATCGTAATAGTGCCATTTATAGAGTATAATACGCCTAATGGTAGGACGTTCTTGCAACTAGTGTTGTTCCCAGAAATTTAGGTCACTCGTGCTCGAGGTTTGGGGGGGGGGGGGGGGAGGGGTCGCACGAGTCTAGTACGGCAGGCCATTTGAGCATGAATAAAACAACGGTTAATGTATTGAGAGAGTGTTATTGGCTCACGATTAAGTGATGTAGTACAATTTGTTTCGGTCTCAACGGATTACGTCATTGAAACAGAAGGTAGCGCCAAAATGCTGTAACTACTAGAAAGACCTAGTCAAACAATTGACAAAGATGTCTTGAAAGTACCGGTTGCATGTGTAACGGTGACAGAGAATGGGCTTTGTGACGAATTGGAATTAGTCTCAGTACATAAATGTTTATTGAATACCTCATTGACGTAGAGAAAGAAGGTATAACACAGATCAAAGTAAGACCGGATATATCCGAGGGCCAGCGTACAGTACTGGATTGATTCAACACGAGAACAAGTTGAACACCTCCGAGCCCATCAGGATTAAAGGATATCCAATACCCTTTAATGCGCGAGAGGCAAATCAACAAAGTAGTGGGGAAAATGTTAGACCAAGACGTGATCGAACCTTCCAGTTCCCCGTACTCTTCCCCCGTTATGTTAGTGTAATAAGATAATCGGGTGAAATTTCCGGATTCACAGCTTTTGAAGATGATATAATGTTTAAACATGAATGAGTTGAACGCGTTACTTATAAATAACGTGTGCGTATATTTGGAATGCACAAATTTTATTAATAATGAAAATACAAATAATTTACTTTACAAAATACAAAGTCAAGGGGTGAATGGTTGAGTGATTTCACAAACAAACGATGGATATAGTTTACTAAGGTAGTAAAAGATGTAGAATTTAGCTAGTGTAGTAAAACGATTTCATTCAGATTGCGAAGTTACGCAAACAAACAGGGACATATATACAAATCATCTCTATACAGTTTCGAAAAATATAATCCGTTGTACGTATGCCAACATTAGCTCACGGCTAATAGATTATATATAAGGAGACATACTCAGTCGTCAGCTCACTTTAGTTCAGATCCGCAGCATCTGCGATTAATATCTGTGGTTGGCTTTACAGCTTGCGCCATGTCGACCCCGATCACTCCGATTACTCTGAACGCTTGGCTCACTCCTGTCACTCTAGACATCGTAGACACTCCAAACCTACTGGACTCTCCAGATACACTGGACTGCAATACACAGATTTACACACTGCAGGCACTGGGCAGCTGAAAATATATCAAATGTCGGGTACTTTACATGGCTTGGACATGAAAACGAAAAAACGTAATATACGAGAAATTGTTCACATTACATTACCGGCACAACAATTACAAAAAAAATAAGTTCAGAAATAAACCTAGCCCTGCGTAATAAGAATCCTACTGTACTAAACAATTTCATAAAAGTGTAGCTTTATATGCCTTAAAAAAATACCGTGCTAAGTCGCAAACAATAATAGAAGTATGAGCATTATACTGCGTCATCCAAAGTTACAAAGCAAACATACAAACAAGAATGTGGTAGTATATAGATATATCTTATATACAAGATAATACACTTACATAGCTCTACAGCTGAAGATGTGCAAGTCCTTATAGTAGACCGCTGACTGACGAAACTATCCGTAATGAAAGGGTTTTACCTACGTTGATGTAATTATAAACAGATATCGCCTGTGCACTAAAGGCATTCGGTTCTTCCCATCGAGAGTACTTCGCACGAGCGACATAGGATGAACTCTCTCTATTTAGAAATGCAACACATTATACATTAATCAGCCTCTGGTATCGTTGTACACAAAAACTAAACTTAGAGTACATGTATTTCATAAATAAAATGGTTTATATAATTCCGTGTCCATACATTCCCTCATTACAAAAGTGGTACACTTTTAGAAACATCACGGAATGTGAACACAAATAGTATTGATCATTGCTAGCTTGAGACAGAGTCGTGTATATTGCTCTGTGAATCTCATTATTTCCCTCAGTTATAGACTGATCAGGTGGCCTAGTGTTTAGAGCGTCCCTCTCGGATGCGAGAGGTCGTTGGTTCAAACTCCGGCCGAGTTATACCAAAGAATTATAAAAATGGTACTAGCATCTGCCTCGCTTGGCACTCCGTATTAAGAGGTTAGTGTTAGGACTGGTCGGCCTGGTGTCAGGATAATGAGACTTGGTGGGACATGATGCTACATGTCTTTGGCTTGAAGTGCCAGTACTAGACATCACTACTAATTGTCACGCTCAGGACTTTTAGCGATATGACTGAAACAATTATTAAAGCTACAATAAAAATCCAAATCACACACATGTACACATTCTAAGTTATATTTTGCAAAAAAGTCAACACATTTATTCCAGACTTTCTCGCTTTGTATGTCATTTCCTTTTTTTCAGTTTTTAAGTCCATAATTACTTCGAGAAAATGTATATCACTTTGAAATGTATTTGTAGCAATTCTTGCTTGTTGAATATGCTTACTTATTATTCTTCACGCTAGGCATTCAAGTAATTCAAATTGACCATTCTGTATGGAACATTTTTCTAACTTGCTGGTAGAATATGTAAGTAGATTATTCATTGTCCAACTAATAAAGATTTCAGTTCTCTGTATTTTGTTTTCATTTTGATACGTTCAATTTGTTTCCTCAATTGGGTGACTGAAATTTCAGTCTCCCACTAAACGTATAGTAAAAAATATTCTTGTTAGTCATTTAAAACAGCACACACATACACACACACACCAAAAAAAAAAAAAAAAAAAAAACATCCAAAGATTATTGTACGCTTTTGATTTACCTTTTGGGTGTGATATCAAGTCATACATTACAGACGTTTGACGCTAGTACTTTTATTTTCATGACTTTCCAACGTAAATTCAATCTTTTCAAAGGTATTCATTTATTTTAGACTTCTGTCAATTTTTTAATTGTTAATTGTTTGGTTATATACGGAGTAATTCGTACAACATACAATTTATTTGAGTTCGTGTGTAAGTTTGAAAGTCTGCTAAAGCTTAAGAAATTATCTCCCTTGAACTATTTTAAACCTACACCTCGCAGCCGCAATCATTATATGATCGTCATCATCATCATCAATATCATCATTATCATTTTCCTCTTTTTTCCTAAAGCTATATATCTCCAGACCATGTAACCCGTGAATATGGTAATCGTTTACCAACTGTATTTTGAATTATAGGAGATCACGAAGGCTAGACGCAGTTTTTAATCAGAATGCTTTGTTGAGAGCCGTGCAGTTGAGAAGAAAAGAAAAACAACAGAAGATGTTATGTAACATAATGTATTTGACTGCATATCATAAACTTTATCCGCTAAATCTACAGAAATTATTTCAGATAAGGACTTGTGAAGATTCTTATCGATGATCATAGTTTAAACTTTGCAATAGTTTCTGTTTATTGTTTACAATTTAAATCGTCCCTTATATTAAAAAAAAAGAACCCAATTACTATTCCCTTTTCTTTTCCTTTACAGCTGCCTTTTGTTATTGAGATTTTG
>JAQISU010000023.1:11680000-11720000 GCA_029339505.1 Unio delphinus
CTCTCTCTCTCTCTCTCTCTCACACACACACACACACACACACACACACACACGGTAGCATAGAACTTTTATCAGTTATGTTTTCGTCACAGATGTTAATGAAAAGGCGGTGAGGTGCCTTTACTCGTACATCATGCAAGGTGTGCTGCAACCTTCAGAATAAATAGTATAGTTTCATGGAGCCATTTAAATCGTTGACATATATATGAAAATGAGAGGATATTTATTGGAGACCCTCCCTCCCCCCCCCCCCCCCCCCACCGAAAATTAATACGTTTTGGAACATTTCGATTCATGAATTGACGAGTACAAAACATGTATTCACTCATATTCATCTACATCCTTCGTTTTTGAGCGTATCAACAGCTGGTGTGACGATCTCTTTTGTTACCATTATATCAACAATCGATTATATTGTGTGTGTGTTTTTAAAACGTATATCGCATACCTTGTCTGTATAGTATTTCACCTTTCAATGAACTAAGAAATTGATACCGTAGTGTCTTGTCTAAACAGTTTTACTTGCGCTTGTGATCTATGATAGGACATGCACGGAAAACGTAATACATACAATTATTTGATAGCAGTTATACTTTCCTTGCATGATGTTGTAACTATTACATTGTTAGAATATTAAATGTGAAGCTATCTTAATTGAAATCGATACCGAACCTGACCTAGCACGGTGTTAAAGAATGTTACCAACTAGAGTATTTGTAAAACACGTATCCACACGATCTTCCACTTTTTCCCGCCCTTCGCAACAATCTATGGCTGCTGGACCAAGTCCGTTGGGGTAACCACTCACGCCGTGGTTAATGTTAATATACAGGTTTATTCTTCCCTTAATGCTGGTTTTTTTTTTTATATAGTTCATTCTTCTCATGAACTATGGTGAGAATTATGTAAAGTTTTAATATTGTATTAGTTTTCAGAATGATCCCTTTATACCTCATTGTTGTTCTGCAATGTGAGAGAAACGATCGTTGGATATGCATCCGTGTCGTATAAGAAACTTCCGCAACCCTCTGGCTACACACTCGGCAAAACATCGTACCTGACGCAAAATCTGTCCTCGGATAACATTTTTCTTTCTGACACTGATGCGCACGACAAGTGGTGCATGATAATAACAGTATACCGGTATATCGATATATTTTTTTTTTGAGACACAATAAAATGCCCAGGACGTGGTTCTCATATTCATTTCCAGTTTTGTTAAAAAAAATTGGTAAATAAGATTTGACAATAAACGCAAAGTAAAGATCTGTTTACGACAAATGCCAACATTCTGGTACACCATAATTGCTCTACCCAACATCTTGGACACCGGTCAATTATACAAAATAAATTAAATACGCATAAGACATTCTAGAGCAATAATCATTGTGCTATTCTAAGAAACAAACAAAAAATTTCTGTTTTAATTGTACACAACGTTTTAGTCCACTAAATATTTCCTCATTTGTTGTGTCAGTGGGTTTCGTGTTTTCTGACCCTCTCGGATAAATATCTTACCCAGCTGTTGATTTTGAGAGAGAGAGAGAGAGAGAGAGAGAGAGAGAGAGAGAGAGAGAGAGAGAGAGAGAGAGAAGTTAATGGCTATGTTTAATGTTTATGTTATGGTTGATATATATTTCAAACCATCAAAGCATCAAAGCAACAACGGACATCGATTTATTTAAGTTTAGTGATGTCCTTTCCATTACACAATATTAACAGATATTTATTTACTTCTCTTAGTCATTACGTTTGCAGTGGATATCGCCTGTAGTGCATACACGAAATTATCCCTTCGTATGATTTCCATATCTTAGTATATGAAAGCAAAATGAAAACCTTGAACAAAGCTACTGGCGACGTTCTTCACGGATCAACAGCTCTTTTGATGACGCCTTCCCACCATATTCTAACATAATGTTTTAATAAAACCAAATAGTATCCATATTTGTCGCAGAAATATGAATTTCATGCTTCAGATTGCATCGCATATCAAGATCTCATCCAAAATTACATAGAATACAGGTTTATGGGATTTTTCTTGGGATATAAAGATGTGGAGATACCAGATTATAGTAAGGCAGTTATATTTAATTTTCCGTCTTTCTGCTATATCATGCA
The DNA here is from genome assembly GCA_029339505.1 of Unio delphinus. NCBI lineage: Eukaryota > Metazoa > Mollusca > Bivalvia > Unionida > Unionidae > Unio > Unio delphinus. The sequence goes on from JAQISU010000023.1 coordinate 11,682,122, forward strand.
GTCATCTTTCACGATTATGTACTATTTTCTCCAGCAATGATTTACCCGAGGGCTTACAGGTGTATTCCATGAACACAAAGAATAAAGGACTAAGATAACTATCTTGGCTTCAAGGATTGAATAAAAATCACAAAAAAATTGTTTCATATGAATAAATGACCTTTTCTTGATCCATTATCCTTGAAATGAATAATTTTCGAAAAGGAGAAGATTTAGACTAATGGCTGTGTTTGTGTTGATTAATGATGCATATTTTCTTAAGTTGCCTAGATACACCAGAATACAATTCTGTTTTATCAGGGTGCAAACGTGGAGGAAGGCATTATATACCGTATGAGATCAGAGTATTTCGAAGCAAACTTTGAAGTCTTAGTTTCGCTTCCAATCTATTCCAATCGTACTTGTCTAAATCTATAAATAAAAAAAAATATTTTAGGGAGAAACAATGTTATACGGTCAAAATCGTTAGAAAGGCTCGTTTAGATTATTATATTGGGACGCTTATCGTATATTTTCGCTCATAAAACGAATCAAACTGTAAACTACGCACACATATCTGCCGTACCACAATGCACCGGTAGATTTGGGTCTATGCAGTTTGTTTAGAGCAATCAGTAGAACAGACTACATAGACCCTGATCTGCATGGGCAGAAAAGGCTCTTTGTTATTTCCAGTTTGACTGGATTTATAAGCGAGTACAACGGAAATTAGTCAACTGAAAGGAAAATCAGTGGAAAACTAAGTGTTGAATGCCTAATATCTGTGCCAAACTCTAATTATAAAAAAAAAATCGATTTTTTGTACGTTGGGCTAATTGTATACACACAGTAGTTTTATATTCCCTTAAATTAAACATTGTCCACGTGGAAATGATTTAATGGTGGATGACCAAGAAATCGCTTGGAATTACACATATCCGTATAATACAGAATGGTATCAGTGCAGCTAGATGTTTTAGTATCCAAAACACGTTGTTATTGCGCTTTGTGTCCAGTGTTCAGTCCATTTTTATAGTATCTAATCCAGAATGGGTCTGTAATTTCTATCTGCTTCTGCTATACACATCGTTCTTTGCGCAATTGCATTAACGATGAACTCGCGTCACGTCAGAGCTAATAAAATGAATTCAATCGACCCCAAATATTAGACTGTTCAAATGCGATCTAAAACCTAACGTAGTGACTTTCTTTTAATGTCCATGGAGAGTTACGAAAATGAGTTTACAATTCATTTAAGTCTTGGCTAAAGGCAGTGATTGATACTAAAATTTGCCCAACAGGTGAAAGTGTCCATGCGCAATTCATTAATAATAGTGAAAAACGTTTAAATATAATGATCTCTTAATTCGTGTCTCATCTGCAGAACATTCAAGATGTCAGAGGTCTTCCAAGCATATTGCATAAATTATGTATCGATGAGCAACACACTTACAAGATTTCTTTTATCGTAGTCCTTTGTGCTCAGTTAAAAATAAGTAGAAAATAAGTTACAGTCTGTTGCCTCTTTTCTCACTTAATGTAGGCGCCATCGAGTTCTCGCTCCTGATCAGAATGTCTTTCATCGTCAAATTTATTTTAATAAAAATCAATCAGTCATCATTACGGTTGATTTTATTTAACTATTTACATGTGAAATGTTTATCTGCGCCAGGCGTTCCCATCACAGAAATTATGATATGGCACATACGATGAAACGAAAGTTGTAGATATACGTACGCTGATAACATAGATTAAAACAGTCTGGCTATACTGCACCAGGATGTGGCAGCAAAACTCATGTTAATAAAAGTTTATCTCATGAAAAGATTAATCAATATACGCACAGAGAAACGTTGAAAGAAAACCCACATTTTAATTAGATTATGGATTCATTTCTTGATCAACTGTGCTAGCTTTCAGTCAATACTCATTCTATTGGGATGTAGTTCATTGATTTGTATTGATATATATTCTTGTAGACATTGAATTATTAGCATTTCCATGGAAATCATTTGGTGTAAATAAGGCCAAGGTAAATTATCTGAATATTGATGTTACTAATTGCTGACCGCTACAATTTCCCCCGATATTAGACCCAAGAAAGACTTAATCCTTATAAAATTTATATTGACATTGACCTTATAAAAGTATTGACATGATAATTTATTTAACATTTTTACTTAAATACTGGGGGCCCCCGAGTGGCCTAAAGCGCTGTCCGTTACGGACCGCTGCCATCTCACCTCTGTCTGCGTGTGTTCGAGTCTTAGATTCGGCAAATGTAGTTATGTGAAAAAGCTTGCTAGTTGCTTCTCGTGTGTCGGTGGTTCTTTCCGGGGGTTGTCCGGGTTCTTCCTCCACCATTAATACTGGCCGCCATGTATAGCCTATATTGTGCTGAAAAATGGCGTTAAACCATCAAAAACAAAACTTAAATACTGATACCGGACGTTTTTAAAATCAAATGTATAAATGTAAAGAATGTCATTATGTCCGCATTGTAGATTGTAGTTTATGATAAATATACATAAACTGATTTCAGCAGCCATAAACCATATACACCCACATTGCCAACGGTTCCTTTCACATACATTAATTAGTATTATACTGATATATGTTTCCTATGTAGATTTGTAGATAAGAAATATATCAGTTGCACCTTTGTTTTTAAGTGTTCTTTTATTATGGTTCAAGGCAGATATCGAAAGTCCTCTCCTTACACTGATACAAAGGAACGTTGTATCCGTATTTGTTGTTAAAGGATTTAACGCCATTTATTTAGCACAATATAGGCTATACATGGCGGTCAGTATTAATGGTAGAGGAAGAACCCGGGAAAACGCCAGAAAGAACCACCGAAAAACGAAAAACTTCCGGCAAGCTTTCTCACATACCCACATTGGCTGAGCCCAAGACTCGAATCGACGCAGAGGTGAGATGGCAGTAATCTGTAACGGTAGGCGCTTTAGTCCACTCGGCCACTCGTGGCCCCTGTTGTATCCGTTATCTAATTAGAATTTTAGTTTTATAGGATGGTCATTTTTGGTATGTTTCTAAAGTACATCGTGCGTAAAACTATATTGTTCTGCCAGGTGAGATTATTATAACTGTGTCCAATATTATTTTCTATTTTATTAATTTTTTTTATAACTGTGTCCAATATTATTTTCTTTTTTTTTAAAATTTCATAAGATGTGTGCAGTAATAGAACAAAACTGCCTCGATAAATCGCAAAATGTGGTCATTAACGAACCATGAATCTTGCTACATTTAAAAAAAATTTTTTAATTATCTTAAAGCGGTGTTAAATAGCTGAATCTTAGGACATTATATTAGATCAGCTTATCACGCTTTGTTGACTAGTTACATTTTCCAAAAATCATCAGCTTACCCATCTATTTCATTTACGCTATCAAAAAAAATCTGGCGAAAAGAAACGTTAGTAGATTTGTTAGAGGTCAGCATATCTGACACGAAAACAATGTAAGGGTTCGAATCCTGCTATTGAATCGGCACAAGTGTAATGCCGTGATATATTCGCTGGCAAAGCACTTTACTCCGATTGCCCAACATGATATAACCTAATTCAGTTGAAGTACTGTGGTACAGGCATCATACTAATAGAATCATTATTTTTCGTATCTTATTAAGCATTTTTATTGACAGCCATTGAAGTCACATCATTGACAGTCAATCGCCTATTAAAATAACGAAACAGCATCTCTATTACTAGGATCTGGAGTACCGATGCAGAGAAAGTAAACAAAATGATAGTAGACACAGAGAAGAACCATAGTATAATATATTCACCGACAGACAAACACTGGCTCAATAAAGAACTGGTCTGTTAGTAACCATTGATTGGTTGTTTATGAGATGATGTGGGTAAGTAACCATTGATTGGTTGTTTATGAGATGATGTGGGTAAGTAACCATTGACTGGTTGTTTATGAGATGATGTGGATAAGTAATACGTACCACAATCACAATAAAATATTGCAAGCACTGCATCACATTATAAAATTGCTGCTTTTAAATTCTTGCATAAAAAACGAACAGGACAAATACTTAATGTATCCATTACAATTTAATATACTTGCAAGGCCTCTCTGCTTACTTGTGAAAGACAATTGCCTTTTGAATTACTTCGACCACGCAGCTCTCTTCAAAACGTTCTATATCTTAAACCTGCAATGGAATGGCACAACGTTCAGCATCCTGCATCGATATTGAATCTGATGAATATCGAACTCTGTCACACCATTCCGCTGCCAAATGAATGCGTTCCGAAAGGAAAAGGAAAATCATATAATACAAACAGAGCGAGAAGTGTCAAACTTCTCAGAGTTCTTTGACAAGGAGTATATGATTCTAATGCGAAAAATATCCGAATAATGCGGAGTAACGTTTTCCCATGCAAATACCCGAATTCTTAATACCCGACTTTGTAGTAACATTTTGTGACTTTATCACTCATTCCATCACAGTTCAGCAGATAAACTCACTCAGCAGTTCCCGTTTAGAACTGTTAGTCGGATGCTCCATCGCCGTCTGAGTTTTGCTCTGAAGATTTGGTGACATATGAGAAATCGCTCTTAAGGCTGAAGTAAATTTTTCCTTCTGTAAAATCTCAGGTAGCAACTTACTAATCTTTCTCACACAATCTGACATCTTACTGTGCCCAAGTGTGCAGCGCACAGTCTCTTGAAGCGTACGTAAAACCATATATCTGTTACTGTATTGTTATGAGTCGCGGACAGGTAAATGTATTTCAGTATTCAGATTCCCAAAGCCTGCTTAACACACCGTTAAAAAGTAATAGCATATTTCATTTTACCCAGCAACCTTTTATATCACCGCGCAGTTTAGTCCTTTTTGCTTGCATTTTATGATGTACCTTATGTTTGGCTTCACGGCCATTCTCTGAATATGCTGATCTGGCGATTAAACCCTGCAACTTTTAAAGTCACCGCGCACTTTACCCTCTTGATGCTTCTTTGATTGCACTACCTGATGTTTGGCTCAAATGCCTGCCCCCTGGATATTCTGATCTGGCGAGGCAATGAAACTCCTGAATATACATGTGTTGAACCTCTGGTCATAGCATACCAATTATGAACAGCCGCGTATTGCTTAGGAACGTTGGAAAAAGTGTATGCTGTAAAACCTTTTTTCCTGACTGCTGTGTATTCTACATACGAATCCTTATACAAATTACGTCGATTAAATATGATTGTTTATCAGAAAGTCATACTAATTAATGACGCTAATATCGGCAATCTAGATCTCCGTCGTTATTGTCATACAAATTATTTCCAAAGTAAAGAATAATTTTACCTTCCACCAAAATGACTTTGCCATTCGCTGACACCATTGTTATGTTCATGACTTTAAAATCCGCCCGTAATATTATGGAATCTCTCATTACAGTTATATTATCCATCATATTTTGTCCATCCATGTCGTCCAGTACAGGTCGTGCTAGCATACGTACACCTTTTATCAGGTCCAATGCCTTGACCTATCATCCCAATTGTTCTAATCCAGCTCAATGTATAATGTGATCACTTGCATCGTTTCGTCACGCTCTTGCGTTCATCGGTTGCCAGGTTAGGTCACTTAGTTGCATTCCAACAACGGTATTGTTTGCACCTAGCACCTGCATGACTTGCCAAATTTATTCTAGTCATAATATTTTTTTCGTCCTGCATGCTAAAAAGTGCAAGCTATGATTCGCCCCTGCCATTTATTCGAGTGACTGATGTTTCCTTGTGCCGGCACCAACAAATTAACCATGACCTTCATGCGCGTGACTATCGTTTCCTTGTGAAGCTCGAGTATTAGTCCAAAGAAATGGGTCGGCACTGATTTGAGAGATGGATTTCTGTGAACGAGTTTTCTGATCTATCTATCTATCTATCTATCTATCTATCTATCTATCTATCTATCTATCTATCTATCTATCTATCTATCTATCTATCTATCTATCTATCTATCTGTCTGTCTGTCTGTCTGTCTGTCTGTTGGTATATCTCTCTATCCGTCTGTCTGTCTATCTAGCTAGCTAACTAACTGAACTATTTGTCAGCGTATATATCCAAAACATATTTTCCACCTTTGTCTACAAGTCAAACAATCCCAGTTAGCTTCGGGTAGTAATATCAAGTTTAGGATAGCATGCAAGTAACCAGAATGACAGGACAATTTTATTTGATTCCAGTAGATGGTGCCATATCTGTTTCGTTTTTTCATTCGATGAACCCCATATTGTTCTTGTACTTCTAAAGTACTGCTTCATTATAGGTAGAAATGGTACATACCGTCTGGACATATTGCCACATCGTGTTCAAAATAAAACAAAAACTCCCAATAAAATCGTCAGAAACCACTGTCTGCGTTTAACAACATAGGATTTAGAACTTGTTATTGTACGGAGAATGTATGTGAATATACATTACCAATTTAATATTTTTTTTAAAAATAATATTTATGATCTGCAATTTTGCTTCCTCTCAACTAACAATGTTACTTTTTAGCCAGTTTCACGCATGAGCAGTTGAAGAATTTAATTCCATTTTGTACAAGATTTTGGCTCTTTATGCAAATTAAATTTAGATTTTAATAGCGCATGTTACAAGAAAATATTTATTGCTAATTCATGAATAGAGATTAATACAAAATATAATTTAAAAAAAGATTCATGTTCAAGCTGCAATTCATGAGAACAAAGCAAAGCACATTCGCTTAAATATTAAAGTGCAAGAAAGCCTTATCGTCATTTCTCCTAATGCGCCTTCGCACGTGTTGATTCTTGCAGAGAGCAACAATATATTATGCTGGTGCCACTCAGAGAGGACATTTGTATGGATAAAGCGAATACAGAATATATTTCACTGAGTGGGCGAAAAATGTTTTCACGAGTGGAAAAGTCACGAATTAAAAACCTGCGTTTTTTACCCACGAGATGAAATACAGGCTTTTTTCACTCGTTTACCGTTTAAGTCCTGCTGTGTCTTTTTTTTATGTTCGCACGGAAAATATCAGTACTAAAATAGATCTGTTTCCAAATGAGAGGCAACATAGCAGATAAACAAAACAAGTATAAAAAAATAACATATCGAATTTGAACATGTACGACTGCTATTTATAATTACCTCTAGGTCAAGCAAATGAAACAATGGCTTTTAAAATTTCTTGATCATAATGATATCGATGTCTACTGAATGCTGTTCAATCATATTTTGATCAATTCACACAAGAGAATTTTAAAAATTATATTATTGGGAAATATGTATGTATGTATGTATGTATGTATGTATGTATGTATGTATGTATGTATGTATGTATGTATGTATGTATGTATGTATGTATGTATGTATGTATGTATGTATGTATGTATGCAAGTTATTAGTGTGCGACGTGCGTATTTATGTATACGTATATAATCTCATAATTAGACAGAATAGTCAAAGTATATTGCAATGATGGTTGCGACATTGAGTTCTCAACAATTTCTTTCTACAATATAATGTTAGTGATGAAAGCATTATGCTTTCTAATAATCAAGACTGTTTACCTTAAACTCACAGTTTGGGCTTGGTAATGAATATGTTTCCTTACGGCAAAATATTTCTCTCATTTATCACCCTATTTGCATATTTGTGGAGGGTGTATATTACTGTTCAACAATATAAATTTCAAAATAGTTTCCTCTTGATAAATATTGTGCAATAGAGAATAGGTTATAGTGGATGATTACACGGTTTGAGCTGTTTTTAGTGGCAACTAATTTAAAAATGACAACACCCACTCCACCCTACCAACTTTAAGGGAGGATGGAGGCGGAGCAAATTATGTAGCGATACTTCCTTTTGTTGACAGGACAGAAAAGGTTAAACATTCGAATTTACTCGTTTTGTATTTAAAGATTCAAATTATGCATTTCGACAAGGACATTTAAATAAAAAATAGAATATCTTTGGGAAACACTATATGTGTGTGTGTGTGTGTGAGAGAGAGAGAGAGAGAGAGAGAGAGAGAGAGAGAGAGAGAGAGAGAGACAGACAGACAGACAGAGACAGAGAGACGAACAGACAGATAGAGAACGGTAGTAATGCTTTGGTTTTTGTCGCAGTGGGAAAGAAATATTTTACATTTTAGACTTATTGCAATAGTACTTCTATCGTTTTTTGCAGTGTTACTACTTCCTCTACTAATACTTCTATTAGTGACACTGTCATCACCATTATCAACATTCATAATAGCATCAGTTGCTTGGTTTAATATTAGCAATAAATAAATAAATTAAATCTTCTTGAAGTTGTTATCATCATCGAATGATATCTCGTGTCTGTAATAATCGTTTCCACCGTTGGCGTCGGCACCACAACACCTCTATAACTGTTATTTTCTTATTTCATAATTTTTCTTCTTTTATCAGCACTGCTATTTTTTCTTTCATTTTCTTCTTCCAGTGGGTGTCCACTAAGTAAATATACTACCTAATTCAGCGGTCTTGCATTGAAGATCGAATCCGGGCATTTTCTTTTAGATTGTATTGTTGACAATTGTCTTAAACTAAGATACAGAAAATAAGTATAACCAGCATGTGAAACTTTAAACACGCTGACAGTATAGTTACGTCAAGGGATATGACCTTTTTAACAAGATCAAGTCAAACCAAACCAAAATTTAAATTTTTATAAATACAAATTATTACTGATAAAATCTAAATTCAAACAAATTGAAAAAACTAAACTAACGTATGTGTATTCCTTTAATGTAATTCTTATAACGTACAATAAATTTCTCGGTAACACAGAAACTGTTCTACGATCTTTCCGAACAAGCTTTATAGTGCATATGTATTACACTGATAACACTGAATTCAACATAGTTATTAATTCAAATGTTATTACTTCAATGTACTCTCGTGAACGAAGAATTGCATTATAGTCATTGAACGTACCACTCAGTCCAATTGAATTAATTGAATCTTTACGTCCCTGAATATAGTCATTTAATCTTCAATGTACTGACTAAACAAATCAACGAGTATTCACTGTGTCATATGTACTATAAGCAATAACATGTAAATCACAAAAACTACTCAGACTCCATCTAACGCACTGAATAACTGAAAGAATAAAGATGACGCTTGTATCGTCTTTAATATAGTGTCAATACAAAATATAACTGCATAGACTCAAACCACTATAAACCTTGTTTTACAAATGCATACAATGATACACAAATCCGTATCAGTATTGTAAATTTAATCGCAAATGATCATAATTATCTCGGCAAGTCAGAAGTATGGAAAGTTAGGAATGAATTCAAATAATTCCCAACGTTTTGATGTACCAATATACTTCAATTTGCTGATGTACCGAAAGTCTGGATGTATCACATTGATATAATCCATAACTTTTTTGAATGGCTTCTTGATGATTCAGAAGCAGAATGTTAGTTCTAACTATCAATGAGCACATTGCAATTCCAATGAATATTTTAAATGAATCATTTTTCTCAGTTTAAATCTTGACACAATTAGAAGTGTGATTCCAAGAACTGGGTCACATGTACGCTTCCAGAACATTACAAGTTATTAAATAAGGCAAGACCTGAAAATCAAATATCAGTCATCAACGTATTTATAAATAATTTATTAAGACGGTGAACGCATGAAAATATTGTCAGTTAGGCGAATCGCCACCTTTAATTACGGACAAAGGTCAATCACACATTACATTTTAAATATATGTAACAATATCCATTAACATAAAATATCTTCCAGATAATTCTCTTAGACTCCGGCGATTTTGCGTTCTTGCGGATGGTAGGTACGTTGTTATAGATTATAAAATCTTGTTTGTTATGCCATTTAATTATGTCCAAAACGATAGTTCTCGTATTCTCTATAAAACTGGCTCACGGACAAGTGTGTACTTTTTGAATAGTGGTCAGATTCTTTCTCGTCTTGGTTATATCAATGTTGGTACAGCATAATGAACAGGAAATGCAAACCGGGATGAGTTTTCAGTGAACTCCGCATATTCGTTGGAATTTGTGATTCCCACGCAGTGACTGGTGTAGCAAATTCACATCAAAATCTTTTTTTTGATGACCTTGTAATCATCGAGGTGACGATGGGTTGTATCTACAAAAACGCTTTGCATCGAACGAAAATATTTCGTCTAAATCAAGAAATGTTGTAATTGAAAACTCATGATTGGTACTGTAACAAGCGAAACGTCCCCAGCTTACAAATATCGTTGTTAAGCAAATGCTGATAAATCGACACCGTCATGTTGATGACTTTTGGTGTGTACTTGCCGGCTTGAGCTGACCAATCTGTTTCCAACCATTCCACATATTCATCTTTCTGTTGTTGGTCCACAGACAAGCATTTATTTGACGGTTCCTTTTCCAAATGTGATTACTTTTCCTCATCCTTGTCAGCAAAACGTCTTGTCGATGATGCCCCGTAAAACGATTCAAATAGATTTTTGCAAGAATTGTTTGCATATACTCATAATAGTATCCTATGATTATTTAGGCTTTTCTTCGCCTATATTTCTATGAAGCTCAACAATTTTATGAAAATCATTCCATACAGGATTATTACTGTACAGTCTTTTTAATCCAGTGCACTCGTTAAATAGCCAACTATCCCATTCCCTGGTGAAGGAACCAGGCGTTTATCCGTGGGTATTACAGACTCGTCATATAATAATATAATTCCTTTTTTGATAAGGCACGTTAACGACAAAGTTTATGGGATAGTAAAAGATGTCCTACCATTGTAATTTATTACATGTTTGAATTGGTGTTTTAATAATTGATTTATACTCATGTGGATGTTGCTAAGAGATATTAACAAGTGCCTCTCTAACATCCTCTCGATGTTCCAATAACCTTTAATGAATTTATGTTAATTGTGCTAACGCAAGCCTGAGGGGCCCAATTTACCAGGTAGTGTTTCGATTCTTATTATGGCTAATAATCGACGGAATTGTATTTCCAAAAACATCATCATTGTCATGGTTAAGTGGCATAGTCAAATTCAGATTGAGGACAATCTCTTTAACCACTAAGGTGCCTCAGCCTCAGAGCTTTAATGTTGATAATATCCCGATGTACATCTTCGGATATATTTTCACAGCATCTTAACCTGATTCTTATTCAATCGAGATGATAACCCCATAATCTTTTAAATCACCACGACGTATATGTCCTAACAATAGTCGCTAACTTATATTTGTGTATCTTCTTTGATGTTTTAAGTGCTTTGGTATAGCCAATAATCCAGAGAACAGTACCAAAATGGACGGTAATAAACGTTACAATATTCCTTTTCCAACCAAAATGGTGACTTGTATTATCATTTCTAGCTTTGTGAAATCCATAGGTTGATCTGCCAAACCAAATACAAAAACACAATGTTAAAATTCTCATAAATGGTCTTCAATGGCGAAATCGGGATCAAGTACTCCAAATCTCATTTATAATCGTACACCAACTCGTACAAGGTTATTTTGTCGTTGATATCCAATTATCTTAAACGTTTTTCATCATATCCATGCAGTGCGTTCTTTGATGACATTTATATATTAAATTTAACACATAGGGACAAGTACTTTTCTTGTGTATCGTTGTATATTTTTCGTATTCCGTTACGAGGTTAATGAGTGTTAGTGCCATTGTTATAGTACAATGGTGAAAGCATCTATCTAATTGATATCATCAATGGCACTGTCTTCATTACTTATTTCAATGTCTTCGTAACTATGTTCAGTCGCTAACGCCTTTCTTGTTCCAAATATACTTCTTCATTCCGCTAATTCATCAACCAGATCTGGAAGATGTTTGAAAAATCATGCAACATTTTTGCCTCTTTTACAAATCTAGAATCGTAAAGTCTCATAATCAAGTAGAATAATAATATCGGTTTGTTTGGTGACGCCATGATTTTATCCTCATATCACACATAAGGGCACGTGCGAAGCCGCCAAACAAATTGACCATGTGGCGAATATGCTAGTGGAAAGGGGCAAACTCATTGCATATGCGAATGTTAACACGTTTAATAGGGAACTTATAGTTGAGGTTGTGGGAGGCTTTGACTTAAATAGATAACACTAATCCCCAATTTTTTTCAAATTTCCTACTCCAACACTTCTAGAAGTCCACGGATGAACGAATTGTTACTTTTTGGATAATAACAGACAGAGAGATTGTTTTGTCAATTAAGTGGGAATTCATTTAAAAATTATTGAGAAGTAGACCGATTATACCAATGGACGTCTGTTTTAGCCATATTATTAAATGTGAATCAATATCCCTGAACCATCCTCATTACCACCATATAAATTCGTTCTTTTAAAATCATTTAGAGCCTTATATATTTGGGAGATAAAACTGTACCCTGGCGTTTTAAAAACAAAACATTTCTAAAAACAAGAAGTACATTGCATAGGGATTGTTTGTAAACGAGTATGTAACGAAAGAGCCTAAAGTGGGTAAAATCTATGTTAACATCGACAAGAATAAACGTTTTTTGCATCGCACAGTACTCTTTGAAAACCTTTGATAGGACAATATAGGTTGGACACATAACAGAAATAGATTTTTATTTCGGTAATAATAATATAAGGTAACAGCAGTCATTTTAGAGTGATCTCCCGTTCAAGGATGCGTTATTGCGTTATTTACGTATTATCCAAGTCTAACAAATATAATGACTAAAGTGAAAATAAACACATATTTCCCATCTAAAATTACAAAACTGTGTTCGTCGCATAATTAAACAATTTCCTCTGAAGAAAATAGTAAATTATGCTATCGTAGTTGATAACCTACCTTAGAAGTTATTAATTGCTGGTATCACATAGGGCAGACATCTTACTCTCCAAAATCTTTTGTCTTAAATTGTGTATGACAAATTATCCGGTAGTGTTGTCATCTGGACATGGATCGCAAAGACAAATTGGGAAATTAAGTGGTGACCTAAAGTCATCACTGATATTTCATAAAATGACTCTAAGATCTCATAACATTGCTTTGCTCTATTAATAGTTTCAATGGCTGGCGTGTTGCAATCACTCTGTTTGTCGTCAGTTGAATCTATTACTCAATTGTTGTATTCGATGTTCCATTAACAGACTAAAGCTAAATGAAAAGTTATATTGTTCACCATATTTGGTTACTGAATTTTCACATTATATTCTTCTTCTTCTTCTTCTTCTTCTTCTTCTTCTTCTTCTTCTTCTTCTTCATATTATCATATTAGAAGTGGTAGTAAGTAGTAGTAGTAGTAGTAGTAGTATTGCTATAATAAGCAGAACAGTCTATGAAGGCATTGTATGTATCAAGACATGCGGATAATGCCATAATACTCTTGGTCCTCTTCTTGTCATATTAAATTAGATATACAACGCATAGCACGTTTTCATATCTATTTGTAGCTATATGTTATACAATATAAATAGTTCTTAATTAATGAAAATTGTTACAAATGTCAAGATTAACTTTCCAGCTGAATGTTCTTGAAATTGTTTTAAGATGTCCTTTGCCATGATGTACTAATCCCAGATTAGTACTCTATGAGATTTCATTTGATTTCAGTGGGAAAATACGTCAGCAATCAGGAAATTTGCATAAATATGTAACAAGTGTAAGAAAATAAATTGGTACATTTAGAGTTTACATGATTTAATCATGCAAAGACTTTGTGATGACCTTCCGTTCTATATTGACTGAAAAAGGCTAGATCCAGAATTTTACTTTGCATTTCTGTGTAATTTTGTAAGTTCATTTTTGTTTACCATTTTTCAAGATAATGTTATTTTCTTCTTACAGCCAATTTGGTAGGCATGCGCATTCAGCTTTAAAGTGTTGCTATAAATAACGTTTCAACAAACATTTAGACACCAACATGCATTAACTGGCGTGACGTGTAAGATTAACAATTACTTATTTTTTTCAAAGCACGGAGAGGATCAAAGTGTCACTTAATAGAGGAGGGCACACATAGTTCCTGGAAATGTCATGACACTGTATGTATAAAGAATGAAAATGAGGCAAGGGGTAATTAAAAAAACAGTGAAACGTCTGATCGATAATTCTGTGTCGTTTATCATTGTCGCTGAAACATGTTTATTACAAATTACTACATATAATTACATATAATTAGTGAATGAAAGTCACTTAGATGCATTTTACAAGGGAAAGTGTTCCCAGTTTTTCTATTATAATCCACTAGCTTATCAATGTCAAAAGGTTATCTGTAGCAAAGGCTGTAACGTGATCTACAGAATCTTACATAAATCTAGATCATTTTTCATCTACAAAATAGCACTATTTGTTCCCCTTTTACCAACGTATATATCCATATTCTAATTATATATCACTTCAAATGACACGTAATACCCATATACCTGGCAGTATCAGGTGTTAAGTCCTCTAATATGTGTAATATTCTTAACTTTTCTGAGATAAATGACATATCATTTGAACAATCTCTAAAGATTTGTGTTCTGGGAAACTTTTTGTAAATAATGATATTTAAATATTTCTTAAAATAAATTTTAATGTTTTAATTTATTTGTAAAAATTCTTGAAGGTTTGGCTTTTGTTGAAGTTTTGGAATCCTTACATTGTCAAACTGTAATAGTGACTAACATGCTGTACAATTTAAAAGTTTGGTCCTTTGGTAAATTGACAAAATGTACCGTCGACAAGCATGGTCCACGGATGCAGTATACCAACTAATTTGTTGATATTACATTCACTGCCTCTATTTAACAACCTTTCCGAGCTCTTGTTTCCGTATATTTAGTCAAAATTATTGTGATGAACAATATTTTAAAATACAGCTATATTTAATTTTATTTGCAAAACAATCTTACATATTTTAAATAAACCAAACTGGAATACACAATTTATATCAAGGACATGATGTTCATGTCTTAACCACGACCTAAAAGCTTTTGCGTCCTGATGTAGGACAAATGATGCCAATATTCGAATATATGCGAACATTTAATACAATCAATTGTGATCTCAATGTATTTTTAAAAAAAATACCCTTTTGATGTATGCTCCTGGGTGACCATATTGCTTCCATGCAAACGTTTTCTATCACAAAAATATAGCATACCAAGACTACTATATGTGCGTATCATTATTATGGTTTCGTATCATCTGTGACGTATCCGGAAGGACAGTGGTCTGGCGCAAATTATGTGAGAGAGAACTGGAAAAATCAAACATAATTGAGCTCGAAAAGTTTATATTCTTCAAAACTCAAACCCACCTGTTGTACAATCAACTAAATATCTAATATATTAAAACAATACGTGCACATAATCATAAATAATAACTTTAAGTTGTACAATAGCAGTTCTAGTAACTTGATTGTCATTATTTTACTACCTATTCATATCTTGAACGATGTTGCACTTACACTAAATCTTAAATAGTTGACAACTAGACAAACGTGACAGTTGTGTTTCTTTTTTGTAATTTGTTTCATTGCGTTTTGCAGGACAGAACCGCTCTTTGAAGATAATATTTTACTCATAAACGCAGGGCAAGCGTTTGGCCAAAGAGATACCACGACAGCCAGTCCCGGTCACTCCAATGACGGAAACCGAACCCGGACACCTCTAGATACCAGTCCGTCGTCTTAATAACTGAGACATCGCGGCTCAAGGACAAACATGCAGCAAACTTGAAGTCATAGCCAAGCGGAAACATTCGCAGCAATATATATTTTCGATGAAACTCGTGTGTACTATTAGAAAGTTCTGCCCAAATGTGTGTGTGTGTGTGTGTGTGTGTGTGTGTGTGTGTGTATATATATATATATATATATATATATATATATATATATATATATATATATATATATATATATATATATATATATATATATATATATATATATATATATATATATATATATATATATACTTGAATGTGAAGATATTGTACGTATATTCCACAAATCGAAACATTCATATAAAACTATGAAAATTCAGCACAAATGACAATTTTATATTTGTTTAATAACAACTCCCTTAATTCGAAATAGTTTAGGTAGTGTGTGTACTGTATATCTTTTACAAGACCGATAAGCGGATCAAAGGACGAGTGTAACCAATCCTTTCTACCTGTTATACAACTTTTACATTCATAAGTTAACGTTGTAGGTTATGGCACAGGCAATCAAATTCCTTGTCTTATTCATGGTTATATTACGTATCCAATTTACATTAAAAAAAAGCAATGACAAAATAATGCATTTTTTTTCTTTCTGAAGACCCTTCGCAAACAGTTGCAACTAAATGAGTAAAGATAGAGTTTCTAAATTGTGTTTTCAGTACGTTGAATATGGTCATATATAATTTGTATGCTATCAAAGCTCTGTATTGTTGATATCTCTCGTATACCCCTGTATTAATATATATATATATATATATATATATATATATATATATATATATATATATATATATATATATATATATATATATATATATATATATATATATATATATATATATATATATATATATTTTAAGAATACTTTATTAAATAAATAGTTGTTTTTAGCCAGCAAATTAAACACGACCTTTGTGATTATTAACGAATAGTTCCATTAGATTTGCCGTCAAAGTAAAATGTCCACGAAACTTGGTTTTATTCTGATTTAAGTCCTCCTCCTTGTTGAGTGTTCATAATAAATTAAAGACAAAACAGACCTCCCCTTATATTCTCTTTACCTCCCTATAATTCATTAGAAACTGGACGGTTGAATTATTTGTGGCTTTAATATTCGAATCTAATTATGAGATCTTTCTACTGTGGGCGTTTCATACGCAAAAAAATGTTAGTCGGAACTTCCCAATCAAATTATTGAGAAATTAATTTAAAGTCGTAAATGCCGCTTATATTTCAAATCTCGAGTCTTTTCGTGCGGCAAAAAAGAGGAACCAACGCGATAAACGATTCTGAAGCAACATCTCACTGTCAACCTTTGGTACAGAAATTAGTTGCTTTGCACTACCTGACATACAAACCACGGTATAGGAGAGCGTTTAACACCATTCCAACAGTGTCTGACAAATTGTTCATTTTGCTTTTTGTTTTTGGTCAAGGATATATGAACGTGGAACACAACATTTATCCGCGAGAATGCTTGTTACCGTCCCGAAAGACTTGAAAGTAATCGTTCCGGAAATGGTACACATACACTAATTTTGACAATGAGAAATATGATGCAATTTGCGCTAATGAAACCAGAGACAACCTTACTTTAATTATTTTAAACATAGCATACTATCCAGACCACCACGAAAGAAAATTAATTTTTTAAACACCAAAACAACCTACCACCCACGCTAATCTTTTCTAAACAGTTTGATTCCTGGTTTAGACAACATTATTCTATATTTTGAAACAAACACCTTATCATCATGAAACAAACCAAAATTAACATCAACAATAAAGCTTGTTTATTTCTGTTATTCTGGATCAGTGAAAGCATTTTTTCTGTTAATCTGGACCAGTGCAAGCATTTATTTTATATTCTGGATCAGTGAAAGCATTTATTTATGTTAACCTGGAGCAGCGAAATCATGTATTACTGTTATTCTGGCTCCGTGAAAGCATTTATAACCGTTATTCTGGATCAGAAAAGTCAAGTGACCACAATAAATAGTATGATCTGTGTCTAGATCATTTATGTCAACGACTCAGGTTTTGAAAATTTAACTACTTTTGCTCAAATTCTGTTGATGGAGCATGAAGGGTATTTAAATTTGTAACAGGTCTGATATGATGTATGATTGCATTTTTAAATATAGCTCTTGAAAGGTGGCAAATTTCGTGTATTCAAAGATTTTATACCTTTGATTTATGTACTAATTTACATGTTTTCTACTCTTCTGTGTCCAATTTGTAAAATAATTCAAGTTTATTTGTCTCCATGTTTTGTGTGATCTACGCAGTTGTTCCCAACCTTCGTTAGCCGAGACCCCAAACAAAGTAATGTTTTTTGTCTCGCAACACCGTCTCCACATCTTGATACGTTTTGACACCCTCAAATAATCTTAGCCACCATCCAATCAGTACGACTTCGAGATTCTGATTTTGTGTTGCGACGTTTCGCTTGTAAGCCATTGACCCTTAATACTGCTTACGGAAGTTGGTTTTAATTTACTCTGTAATGACACATTGTGTTGCATTTTGTTCATATCTTGGCCGCCATTTGCTATAGACTTTTTTCTCGCTGATTAATACTACTGAAATTGTACTAATTGTATTTTTCAATATATTCTTCGATCCAGTTTAAGCTCATGAAAAGTGCATTTACAGCATGGATTAAAATAACTTTAAAGCAATATTTAAACTATACACTAACGAAACCTTACTTCACTTTACTCACTTGATTTTCTGCGTAATTAAATAGAAAGTAGTGCGATTAAAACCGAAGAAATCGAACTTTAATTGAGGTATCTGAAATGGTGATAGCGCAAAATAAAACAGATCCACGAAAATATAAACTTGGAAGATAACTTGGATCTGGCATTTTATGGATTCCATGATATATGTTTCTCAAACTTGTTATAGCTGACAAGCACCTCGTGTCATTGCTAGTTATTCTCCTTATTTTACAAACAATAGTACTATGTCAAAGCTGTATATTTATTACATCAAAATATAAGCAAACTTGCATCTCCTCTGTGTCCTGTATTACCATCTACGGACAACTGAATTAATTTAGTTTGCTAAAGATCAATGACATTGACAATGATTTGATAAACGCTATCTAACTTTGTAAAGGTGTAAGAAGAAAGTATAGAAAGGCATGCACGTATTTCAATAGGATAAACGTTGGCATGACAACGGCTTCAAGTAAGATGTGTAAAGAAGCTGATATGTCAGTGCTTGCAGGAAAAATGCTGGAATGTATAATCCATTTATTTTATAGTGGATTTGGTCAACCTTGCTAAGCTTTAAAACTTTACACGACGCAGTTGAAACCTCAACTAACGTTAGTAAGTTAAACAGTATTGAGTTATTGTGACCAATGCAATAAGCCATAACATAATTAGTCCAGAGGAATTGCATTTCATAATTACCGAGTACAAGCTGGTCCGGAATGTATACTGGAGAGAAGGTAGTTGGAAGTGGTGTACATGTGTTGCTTGACATTAGTTTGTTAGTTATCTCGAAGAGATCTTTGCAGCTGGAACTATCCGTAATCTTAATACTGTAATGGGACAATTTGGCTAAATTGACTATGTCTGTGACTATTGTTATGTCAACAGTCTCTTGTTGAATCACAAAAATATCCTTCAAGGATTTAATTCAGTATACATTCCAGTGAATGTTTTATCCAGAATATTGTCAGTTTACGTTTGTATTTCCATAGGAAAAAATCACATGAATTTAAAAATTTGAAGAAAATAATATTCATCCAAACCTGATCACAAAATAAGACTTAAAGTGCTAGATGTTAAAGCACAACCGGTACAATCTTCAGAGTCACAAAATAATATAGTTCTCTGCTTTACCTCAGGTCAGATTAGCATTTTCTAAAACCATCCAGTATGTATTGGAAAACCCCTTTTCAAATGATCTAATGAACTGTGTTTACTTACAACACAATAACATACAAAATTCACTTAGGAATATCTAACACCCTGACCTTGGTCAACATATTTACTACTTCTTGTTTACATGAATAATAATTCGGTTAATAAGCTCATGCTCATTGAGCGAAAATGAAGAAAAAAAATTGTTAAATATCGAATTGTGAATAAGCAGTGAACCATAAAGTTGAATGCACCAAGCATTACGATTTTTTTCACATATAGACTAGGATATTATTTGGGAAGGGTCATTTCGACATTTTTTTAAATTTCATCCACATCAGTGTTACAACTTCAAGGGGACCAGTGTTCCTATTCAATGAAATTGACCAGATATCTTAAAACGGGTTTGATAAAGATACAGCCGAACTTCCAATCCGTGTAAAATATTCATTCTTCATAGGGAAATGTTATGTAACGTAGTTCAGAGATTCTGACTGTCTTAGGAAGAATCGTTCGAAACCATCTTTTTTATGACTGACCTAGTGGAAATCATATTTACACCCTGGAAGTAATTGGAATTGAAAGTGACAACCTTGATCGAAATTCTTAAGTCCGAAATTTTCTGTGAGAAAGAACAATGGTTTCAATGATGCTTATAAAAGAATAGTGCTTAAGTCCGAAAAAGGAGAAGTGACTAGTACAGAGTAAAATCTAGGAAGTCCAAGAGGAACGAGGCAATCGCAACGAGAAGACTTGAGGAAATAGGAAACGTTGGAACACGGTCGAGAGGAAGGTGATGCAATCAGTCGCGGATATTGTGCTTTCCAGAACTCGTTATGATGACGAAATGTATCAAAATTAAACACAGCTAGTAAATCCTGCTAATATTGTTTAAGTTGAATTGAACTTATGACTATTAATTTGGTTGATTATATTTGTTATTTTCGTGCCTAATGGAGCTCTACTGCATTATTTCTTCCCAATAATCTTGTCCAGTTTTGTGTTGTTATTCTATATTTCACTCACACCGGGTCATAATATCGAGGGAGGTCATCCCCTAGATAAAGTAGCTAAATCCAATTAACTATCCCTCCTGCTAAGAGGGGGACATTGCACTATTATTAATTGCTTACATAAAGGAAATAATACAAATGATAAAAAGGTCCAGCAGGTCAAGCAGAAATGAACTCAGTTTGTACAATGTCAATTCCAGCAAACAATGTTACATTACAATAACATGTAATGCAGTATGTACAAATTAATACTAATATACTAACAATTAAGTTGAATATACAAAACAATGGCATGTAATAATAGTTTCACTGTCAGTGTGTATCATTAACGTCGTTATAGATGTAATCAAGCAAGGAAGTAGATATTAATGTTTGAAAGAGAACTGCATGTAGATTTCATCTTGCCTGTAATTAAAGTTAAATACATAACACCGCACGTTTCGTATATGTTCTCATCTCATTTTTATAAATTGCAAAACATAACAAATTACTGGTAAACGATTTAGCATAGCCATCTTAACTTAATGAGTATCTAAATGAAATAGTTAAAGGAATTTTCATTGTCGCTTCTCGTCTTTCAAATGGCAACGCTACGATTGTTGATCTATTTAGAATGGGTCACAGCTGCTGTGTTCATTGCTGAAATGAAATCACTTTAGTTCAATAGCGGTATATTATTTTTTTTAATGATACAAACAAAATTTCATTTATGTCTTCGCGAGGAATCATAAACTTTAGAAACACCTGTCGTGGAAATTAGGGTGATGGTTTTTAAAAATTAGTTTTGATTAGAGGAGATGGTGTAATGTGCTAATATATGATAATGAAATAAAGATGGTCTGTGAACGCAGCCAGAATCGCATCTATACTACTAACACAAACATGTGATTATCTGTTCTAAAAACAAATAAAACTTGTTTTCAGTACTCATTCTCCTCTGATAGCCTCTCTTGTATTAACATCCAAAATACACACAAACCCTACCCACCCACCCCAAAACAAACAACAACAAAAAACACAACTTCATTGCATTTTCATTTATCTAAACCTTCATTAGCACCAAGAACATGATTTATATATACGATCTCCATCGTTATACGGTTGCGATGTAGAGCCAAATTTACCAGCACCCGTATACTGTAGCTGTCTTTCTCTTACAAATACGATTCTTTTCTTTTCCATATCAAAGAACTAATCCCTGCTTACACGTCATCTCACATTGCACTTTCTCATTCGTGTCTGACTTATAGCAATTATTCGTTGGTTAGATTAAAGTTGAAGCACAACTTCACTAAACAGTGATCATATAATCAGAACGTAAATCCATCGATGTCATAAAATTGTAATACAGATAGTAAAATATTTTGAAGAGATAAAATGTTCGCTTCTATTTCAGAATTTTTTTATAAATAGAAACCGGTATCTCGTTGGTTTTCTATACCATTATAAACATCTTCGCGTTTAGCAATGGAAAGTTTGATTAACTGCAAAAGTTTCGCTAGCGGCTCCGCATTTAAACAATATTGCCCCTCCCTCACACACACACACACACACACACACACACACACACACACACCTGAAAATGCGTTAAATACTTAACCCGATTGTCTTACCTTGACTTCTGAAAATGAACTACATTTTAATTAGATAAAATAAAAAAGAATTTAGATATGATCTTCCTATCATCTTGGGTAATAGTGAGGATTCGTAAGCAATTGAATATTGTCAATCAGTTCTGCACTCTCGAGATTGTGTTCAGAGCAGGAGTTCCCCAATTTATTCGTACCTTTTAACATTAAGGATAATCGTTAAAATCAATGCTACCTGTAAAATAAATAACTAGAATCACAGCTCCAAGATGTTTTTGGTTTTCTTGCAGCAATTTAATTCTGAATGTACAATTAGTAAATGTTCATGACTGGTGCTTTCGGACAGGACATAGCATATCCATTGCATGATGTTATATTTAACTTTTTGTAAGAACCACCAAGCCAACGGCCAAAAATATCATGCAACGAGTTAATTGACTCTGTTCTAACGAGATGGTTCACTTAAGTATCACGAGAGGATAGAAGGATGAGGAAATACAAAAAATGGACATTACATCTTCGCGTAAATGATGATGTTCTATAACTAATATAGTATCGAACAATGACGTCTCTTAACTTTGCATTCGAACTTTAAATGTTTTCCCAATTTATTATATAAAGCAGAAAATGTATAGCACTCAGTATCAATCTAAATCTGAAATAATTGTCACGCTAATATTATTCTAAGATAATGTTCAAAATTCAAATTTGATAATTCTGAGACTGGCTTCAAAATGCATAAACATATATTTCCAGAGCGAAGAAAAACAAACTCATCTTCGAAAACTAAAAACTAAAAGATTATTTGGATTTGGTATTTGATGGGAAAGGCAATTTAGGATGATAGTGCTCTTGCGTTTAACTTGCAGGTCTGTCTCTGGTGTTGATACAAAATGAAATGAATTACAATTTTAAAAACCCATTTGGAATTGGAATTAAGGACGATGCAGCTTCAAAACAAAATGATGGAATTAAAACTTCAGAAAGAGGAAAGAAGACGCAAGTGCAGAGAGCGAGGGGGGTGGGTGAAAGATACTAATGCAGAGAGAGAGAGGAAATAGAGAGGACAAGGACGAGTGGGAAATACAAATGTAGAGATAGATATGAGGGGGCGGGGGAACAAATGCATATACACAGAGAAGAAACGCTAATGAAAGAAAATATAGCGATAAATGCCAGCCGGAAAACGTTCATCTACTACACTCTCTTTGCTCACATGTTTAGGTTTTGATCCTATCGAAATATTTAACTAGTGACACATTGTCAAGGACCTTAGAATCGTAAAAATAACAATAGAAAGACCTTAGAGCTGTAACAATAGCAATGGAAAGAACAATTGGTTAGAAGTGGGTCTACATATTTCCATTATTTACTTCGCAATCATTGTAATAAAAGAACCATAATAGGACCTCAAGCGTAGCGCCGTGTGAAAAATAACCGAAGCGAAACCACAGCTACGTGATGTGTGTGTGTGTGTGTGTGTGTGTGTGTGTGTGTGTGTGTGTGTGCTATTTACGGAATCACCGCCTCGACTACCGTTAGCCTTGACGTTGCTGGAATTCTTAACACAGCCACTATCATAAGTTTACCTACTATCAAATTTATTGTTGGAGTTATATCAGTCACGGGCCATGCTGATAAAACAAGCTCACTACAGCTTCATTTGCGAATACGTGTTAAATCGGAACTTCTTGTTGTGGCATAAAGTGGTCATCAGTACAATTACCAAATTGTACCTGATGTCCATTGAAGATGAAAGAATTAGCCTTGTTGATGAAGTGAAAACCGTCGACGTCTCCGAGTACAGATACGGAACCGGAGCATTAATCATCCGATTAACAAGCAGCGTAAACCGAATAAATGTTTGTCAGCCTACCGAGGTGCCTCACAAAGACTACAATTTAATAGTTTCGAGATTTTGTATCATAGCGACATTTGTATGGTTTCATAATCAATAGTGTGATAAAAGCTGTTTTGAGTTATTGATCGATACTGCCATGACTGTATCCAAACCTCATACACCTCATACAAACGTACACTCACATACCCGCCAAATAAATTATCATAAGACACCTACGCCAGAAAAGCATTGCAATAAAGAAAGCTTTGACATACATAAGAAGGAACAAAATCAATCAACTCCAAACCTCCCATTATTACACTACTCTCCTGATAATTTGCAGTCATCCTTGATATCGGAGATTTGTTCAGGTAATTGAGATTTTCAGGACTTTATCAAGGCTTTGATGTACATGCATTCAAGCCTGACCATCACGCGAATGTCGCATTTGCTTGGAAATAACGGAAACAATATAAAACATAAAGGCTACTGAATTGTGTAGAAATACGTGCTGATATTGTCCTAACGCATTTCTTTCATGCATGTTTCTCCAGTATTAATTTGGTCCAATGTGAAACGAGGGATTTATTATCTGAGCGGAAGGTAAAAGGATTAAACCATGCATAAACCGTGCATATTGTTATTGCATGTAATTTGGTCCGAGTATTTGTGATATATTTATGAGATTTCAGGGTTGTGCATTTCCTCGTCGTTGGTATGATACCATAGCAAATCAGACTGTCAGCTGTTGTTTGCATATAAAATCACTTTCATTGGTAATGGCTACAATATTCACTAACGTTAATTAATTCAAAGCAAATAAGAATATAATGTCATGAATTGGTGGAAATTTAACACAAAAATGTTCGATTTTAGAAACATATGAAACAACATGTTCAAACTACATACCATGACACCAAGACGGGATGGATAATTGTTCACGTTAAACGCCCTTACCTGTGCAAAGATTTCTCATAGAAGCACATGCTATTGTTGATATTAAACAATGGCAGGCACAATCGACGGATCTAAACAATCTATCACATGTTGTATTAATAGACCACAATGAAAACAAAATATGAAGTTTATCTAAAGACAAAGCGAGGGACGCAGAACGTATTGGCCATTGGCCTTATATGGAAAAATTTATCAAGAAAAAGAACTAAGCAATCTTTTTTAAAATTTATAATATAGAATGCATGATTGCATAGTCGTCAGCAACGGGTTTGTAACGCATGTGGTGCCAGTTGCCAACTCCTCCCTCCAGCCCGGAAAAAATGTTGTTTTAAAATTCCCATTGTGTAATAAAAAGTACCTTTGTTTTTTTCTGCTTACTCCCTCTCCTCACCCCCCCCCCCCCAGCAAATTTAAAAAAAAATAATTCAGACTTCATTTTCTCCCCAGCAACATTTCATGCTAAAGAAGACACGTGTGTTTTGGCAAGTCCGTTATTGACAAGAGAACTCTGTAGTACTAAGGTGGAAAACAGTATTCGCTAACGTTGTACTAAGGCGTGGAAGAGAAAGAGAACACGGACAAAGATGGTTTGTTGTTCCGAGACTAATTCTTGTTGATAGTGCGAGTGTAAACGATGAAATCCAAGAACATGTACATGTACTGCGCGTTTGGGAGACAATTCCAAAACAGGTCTCTCAAAGACGGCCCATGTCACCATCGTAAGTATTTTTTTTTAATCTTTTATATGGTCATGTTCACGTGACAGTTTCGCCTGTTAGTTTGTCATACTAAAGAAAAGTCAAATAACTTAAAGAGTCAATTACCTGGCTGTCTCATTTGATAACGGTTCGTAATAAACTTTAACTCGGTTTATCAACGAAGACGCTTTCATTTATTTACTGTAAGACGTGAGTGATTAATAAATACGTTATTCATAGAATCTTGGCATTTACACACAAATAAATTTCTCACTGCAGTCAGTTATTATACGTAATTGTTGTGTAAACTATTTTACATAGCAATTGACGTTAATAAATAACACTGTTGCTTTACCCAATTTACTGTGCTCGAAATAATGTATCTGTTCGTGCGCTGTTCAAACTGATTTTAAATATGTTTATTTGCAGTCAAAGCACCTGTTTTGCAAGGTTACAATTTTTCATTCTCAGGGAAAAAGTTGCATACGTGTTCAAATTCGCCTACGTATAGAACGTTCACAAAGAGTGTATTTCGTTATGTAAATAGATTCGCAATTGTACGGACATTTGCATTCTGTGTAAATGTGCACCATCTCTCGAGGTGGTGCAATTGCAAAGCAGCACGTATATATTTGCTCTGTGTGCAAATTGCTTAACGTGATGCATTATATGGCACACACTCTTGTCGTAATTCGTTGCTGATGGTTTTTTTTCTTCGAAGTTATCCTTATTCTTACAATGTTCGTGCTGTTATTCTAGCTCCTAGGTGTACGGTTATAACTATATACAGCAACTAGTGGACATTTCTTTACAACACGCAGTGTAATTTTTTATGATACACGTGGTGTACTCCTTTGTGAGACAGGCTATGTAATCATTGTGATGCACGTTGCGTACTGCTTACTGAGGCAAGACACTCCTTTCGGAAGCACAGTATGTACTCTTTTCTGAGGCAAGTTATGTACTCCATTCTGTGGAAAGCTATGTACACTTTTATAGGATAAGCTATGTACTCCATTCTGTGGAAAGCTATGTACACTTTTATAGGATAAGCTATGTACTCCATTCTGTGGAAAGCTATGTACACTTTTATAGGATAAGCTATGTACTCCATTCTGTGGAAAGCTATGTACACTTTTATAGGATAAGCTGTGTACTCCATTCTGTGGAAAGCTATGTACACTTTTATAGGATAAGCTATGTACTCCATTCTGTGGAAAGCTATGTACACTTTTATAGGATAAGCTATGTACTCCATTCTGAGGAAAGCTGTGTACTCCATTCTGAGGATAGCTATGTACACTTTTCTAGGGTAAGCTATGTACTCCATTCTGAGAAAAGCTATGTACACTTTTCTAGGGTAAGCTATGTACTCCATTCTGAGGAAAGCTATGTACTCCATTCTGAGAAAAGCTATGTACACTTTTCTAGGGTAAGCTATGTACTCCATTCTGAGGAAAGCTATGTACACTTTTCTAGGATAAGCTATGTACTGCACCCTGGGGGCAAACTATGTACTCCTTTCAGAGGATCGTTATGCACTCATTTATGGGTCAAGCTATGCAATCATCTTTGAAGCTCGTTATAAACTTTCTTCGGAGGCAAGCTATGCACTTCTGTCTGGGGCAAACTGAGGACTCCTTTCCGGGGCAAGCTATAAAATCCGTTCTGAGGCACGTTATGTACTCTTTTCTGAGTATGATATGAATTTTTATTATAACGCATGCATATCATGTCGCGGTTAAAGTATATGGTATGGTAAAGAGATATATGTACATGTTGTTAAATATCTGCTCGGGTCTTTCTCTATCAATGCACTCCTGTATCTTCCAATTCAATCATTTTGGGTTTACATCTCAGTTTGCTTTTGTTCGTGAATTTTCAGTTATGAGACTAGAAAGAGATTATATTATATGTGATGTTGTAGAACTAAAACATTCAAAAGACGTTTGTATAATTTTCTCATATTGCGTTTCTGTATGAGCGCATGGATTGGTAATTGGCTGTATCGGACTATGTTCATGATATCACAACGACGATATTTATATCGGAATATGCCCATGATATCGCAACAACATCTACATCGGAATATACACATGATATCACAAATTCACTGCTACAAAAATAGTTTTAAAAAATCTGCAAAAATCGTAGTTTGAGTGACAAGCAACAACGACTAGGACGAAAATGAGATTACTGACCTGCGAAATAATCATTTACACAAAATAAATAAACAACGCTGTTTAAAGACTGATACATGAGACCAGCTGGCTGTGAAAAAGGTGAGTTGTGGAAGTCTTATTATGCCGAAGATCGGAGTCTCATCTTAAAACATTACGATAGTTGATATTTTCAAATGTGTATTGATTACTTTATCAATTGAAAAACAGTTGCATTTTAAATTACATAATCAGTTAACATATTATTGCTAGTTATTTAGTCATGTCATGCCTGCTGTTGTATGGTAATCGATATATCAAGTACTCTCAACTGATTATTGATTATCTGAGATCGTATCTGCCTCTGACCAGTAATGCTGCAAATCAAGTTCAAAAAAGGTTCGCATCGCTAGAACCTTTCTCGGGCTTCACGTGTCTATTAATATATCTTAAAGCAACAAGTGAAATAAAACTACAAATCAAGATGCTTTTATAATTTGATCTCAGCCTTAAACCAAGTTAACTTAAATGTTTATTCATGAGCCCCTTCTGTGCCTTCATACAGTTAATTATCGTTATTGTCACGTGCTCAAATACAAAGTACTTGAATTATAAGTCACAAAATTCCTATGTTAAAGCATTAGGTGATCTTCCTCTTGAGTTCAATCTCGGGCACAAAAGCGAGGCGTCAAATCTGTCATAACCGGCCCGATCATGTAAAAATGTAAGTTTTATGTGTGTCACATCATTGTTCAAGAATAATCGTGAAATAATTGTGCATATTTCGTAATTAAAGAAGAACTTTCAGTGACATGTCAAGACGAGCTGCTCAAGGTGGTTAATTTATAACGCCGCATTTCGAAAACTACGTGTACATCATCTGTCACATGCGGGCAGGTGAGCCAAATCATTGCTAGACATCTTTATTACAATGCAAATGTGCATATCGACTCAGGTAAATTACAATCTGCATACCTAATATATTATTACTCAGGTAATAATATACGTTTAATCACAATCTTTATGCTTAATATAAATGTAGCAATGCAAACAAATGTATAAAGAGAAAGCTCGAAGTTATGCAAGCAGGTAAAGATTAAGTCAAGCAAATAATGGACACTTTACCGTTACGGCCCTAATCTTCTAGTTTTAGAGCATTCCAGAAATAGAGCTAATGGTTTAGCTGTGTTCACTGTTCTCTATAATCTTTCTTTGTCATGTTGTGTTTCTTTATTTTTCTCTAAAATGCACACATTATCTGGTCTACCCGTCTCGCAATAAACAAGAGGATTAATAGCGAAAATACTGCTTGGACGCGGATTGGTATCAAATACTTTGTATATATAGTTGTATATAATTGTCAACAGCTTTAGTTTTCTTCAAAGTCAAAGTTTGTTTCTAATAGCATTAAAAGTTCAGAATTTTGTATCAGTAATTGAATTATACAACTTCCGTTTTGTGTTTCTAACATTTCCAGGCACATACTAATTAGTAAATCAACAAATGAACCTTGCACAGTGAAAACATTTATCCTTAACTCCTTGGTCAATTAAAACTGGCATTGCTCGGATAATCGCTTAACAAAGAAACTATTTAATCAATGATATAAATCCATAAACATATTCATTAAAGAGTGGAATAATCAAAACAGTAATCAATATATCAATTAATTAATGGAAAAAACGATCCATTCAAGAAACCACAAGACCATTATTTGCCCAGTAAGATCTCAGAAAATATGCCATCGTTTAAGTGTTATCCGCTAGACGTTTTGTTTCCATTAAGAAAAACTATGTGAACAAACTCTTCAATTTGACAAAATGTCTCACGTTTACAGCAATATGTATGTGAGCATTCATTATTTTAAGGACATTTGTTACATTGCTATTACATTTAAAAATCATCCCATACATTACATTGGAAGTCCATCCTGTAAACGTAACAAGCTTTCTTAATGTAATGAATTAAATTATCATTACGTATATTTATTATATGTATAAAACTATTAAAATTACGGTGCTGAAAGTATTCTCATAAATGTAATAAAGTTCCGTTATTGCAATGAGCTGTGTTACCAACATGTGTATTACATTAGCTGAAATATGTTACATTCACTGATTCCATGTATACCCGCAAATGTAATACACATCTGTAAATGTAATGAAACTAATTAAGTGGACAGTTAATTTATTTAAAGAAGTTGATTTCTCGTGCTTAATGAAGCTATCTCCGAATATGCAGTATACCCCGATACAAGTAATTAACTACATTGACAACATGTACAGTTATTACATTTGTAGAAGTTTGTTTACATTTACGAGAAAATGATATTTCCGTTATTATTTTATACTATGTCTTCATTATCAAAGAAGGATATTTTATCGCAACTGAGTAGATCCTAATATATATATATATATATATATATATATATATATATATATATATATATATATATATACTTTCTGCACGCAATATAAAACAAACAAAAAGGTAAAGAAAACTCGACATTAGGGCATAACCCTTACACATTTGATGCACCTTAAAAAAAGTCATTCTAATAGTTTATGTATTGTAGGGGATAAAGAAAAATTCAGATAACACGTTTTCATACGGATTCGATTTTAACTGCTCTTCTAATGGTAATCACTGTCCTTTGTTGGTAAATATGTCCATTTTTCCTCATAATATCAAACGTTTGTCGAATATGCCAGGTGCACCTCCTGCATGTTTTACGAGCCCAATAATTGATGCAGTGTTTAGCATGTTCAGCGTGCGATACTGTCGAATGAAAGGGTGCAGCTTCGAATCCCACAATCTCAGACCGGGTGTGACACCGTGGAGTGTCTTTAGACTACGTATTTTACCCATATAACAATAGCCCAACCTACTTCTGTTGATTAGCCCTAAAACAACAAAGTCAAGCCAAGACCAAATATGTTGTTCACGGATGCTGTTGAAAAATGATTGTCGATCAATAAACATGACAACCACGTGATGTCGACAATCCTAGATCAATGAAAAGTATTGTGATATGGATTATTTTATATATAAACAAAAGGTGATGGTTAAGCCATAATTGTTGTATGATGTTATATATGTGATGTCTGTGCGTTTTCTATGTTCTATTGAGAACAAAAAGGAATGTATGATTTTGAGATATTTTATCTTGTGTTTAGTTATAACTGCAGATCCTTTGATGAATGAATAGTAATGGTATTCCATCCACTTCGAAATACATGTATGTATGTATGTATTTATGTATGTATGTATGTATGTATGTATGTATGTATGTATGTATGTATGTATGTATGTATGTATGTATGTATGTATGTATGTATGTATGTATGTATGCATGCATGCGTTGTGTGTGTATGTGTGTGTGTGTGTGTGTGCGTGTGTGTGTATGATGCGTATATATTATATATATTTCATTTCTCCTTTTCCTGGTTTCTTCACACGTGTACTTCTTTAGAGTAACACTTAATTGGACAAAATTATCCCTAAATAAAAGTATAAAAAATAGTAGGATTGTTAACTTAATGTTCCAAATCATTCAATTCTGTTATCACGATTTGTATCAATAAAACGTCTAACCTGAGGGAAGAAACGACAATTATTGCCAGAAAGCGGTCGTTTTCCTTTGATAGGCATCTAAATCGCCACAATTTACACATGTAAAGGGCATCAACTGGAAAATATCTTGATCAGGCCGATGTTGGCACTTTCATGTTGATGGTTGGATGTATGTGGGACATGGGAAAATGGGGTTTAAATGGAACCTTATAAATGAATGGCTATCAAAAATAATTTTCAGATCGGCATATTTTAAGGTTATTATTCGCTCTGCTTTGTTGGCATCCGTGAATTTTACAGACAGCAAAAGTCAAAATAATGTTTTAATTTTGTTAAAATAATTTTGTTTGAAAGAATAACATATAAGTCTTTCAGTGTTTTAATCATACAGCTCATTTTATAGGAACATAAAATTCGTTCAGTCTAACTACATTGGGATATTGATACATTATAGATGAGGTAAATCTATATCTGTTATCCATTGGGATATTTATATATTGTAGAAGGGGGGGGGGAACTATATGTGTAGTACATTGGGATATTGATATGTTGTAGAAGGGAGAAAACTATATGTGTAGTACATGGGGATATTTATATGTTATAAATGAGGTAAGCCTACATGTGTAATGGATTGGTATATTGATATGCTGTAGAAGTGGGGAAACCATATGTATACTACATTGGGATATTGCTATGTTATAGATGAGGTAAACCTATATGTCTAATGGATTGGTATATTGATATGATGTAGAAAGGGGAAAGCTATATGTGTAGTATATTGGGATATTGATATATTGTAGAAGGGAGAAAACTATATGTGTAGTACATTGGGATATTTATATGTTATAGATGAGGTAAACCTACACGTGTTATGCATTGGGCTATTGATATGCTGTAGAAGGAAGAAAACTATACGTGTAGTACATTGGGATATTGATATATTGTAGAAGGGGGAAAACTATATGTGTAGTACATTCTGATATTGATATGTTGTAGAAGGGAGAAAACTATATGTGTAGTACATTGGGATATTTATATGTTATAGATGAGGTAAACCTACACGTGTTATGCATTGGGCTATTGATATGCTGATGAAGGAAGAAAACTATACGTGTAGTACATTGGGATATTGATATATTGTAGAAGGGGGAAAACTATATGTGTAGTACATTCTGATATTGATATATTGTAGAAGGGGGAAAACTATGTGTACTACATTGGGATATTGATATGTTGTAGAAGGGAGAAAACTATATGTGTAGTACATTGGGATATTTATATGTTATAGATGAGGTAAATCTACACGTGTTATGCATTGGGCTATTGATATGCTGTAGAAGAAAGAAAACTATACGTGTAGTACATTGGGATATTGATATATTGTAGAAGGTGGAAAACTCTATGTGTAGTACATTGGGATATTGACATGTTATAGAGTAGTAAAATTAAATGTGTAAAACATTAGGATACTAACAAGAAAAGAGAAGAAAAATATGATCAGTACATTGAGATATTGGTATGATATTAAAAAGTAAAGCTATTTGCGTAGTATATTTTGATATTGTTATGCTATGGATAATTAAACATTAAATATAGTACATTGTGATAATGTTATGCTATGGAAGTAACATTACATGTGTGTGGATATTGGTATACTATAGAGGGAGATAAACCTCTAGGTTTAGTACATTAAGAGACTGATATGTTTTGTTGGGGGTAAACCTATAAGTGTAGTATTTTGGATAGTTATATGTTGTGAGGGGAGAGTAAACATCTACGTCTTGTATACAAGGATGTAATGGAGAAAAACTTTCAGAAAGCTAGAGAAAACGAAAACAATCATATCCAATCATGACCGCCCAGCAGATTTTCAAGATATCAAATAATATTTGTTCTCTCTCTCTCTCTCTCTCTCTCTCTCTCTCTCTCTCTCTCTCTCTCTCTCTCTCTCTCTCTCAATATCCACATCTTGTATTCGTCAAACAGTGCTCGTAATCCCAGTAGTGAAGAACAAATTTCACAATTTCACGATCTTAATTTCAATGAAACAAATATGCTTTATGTTTCTGCAGTTGACAGCATGTTCTCATATGTTCCCCTGATTTCACAGAAGTTAAGTGTTTCGAAGAAACTAGTAAACTTATATTATTACTTGTATTCCATAGTTCAACGTTGAACGTTTGCTTGTCATTTTTACTTGTATTCCATAGTTCAACGTTGAACGTTTGCTTGTCATTTTTACTTGTATTCCATAGTTCAACGTTGAACGTTTGCTTGTCATTTTTATTTCACCGTTTATAAATATATCTCTGGAGAATCTGAATTTTGGTTCTAGTTCTTTGTCCTTTAATGTTGCAGAAATAATCTAAACGATGGATAATTGGAAGTGACTCCGGCAAACACTAACTGTATATTTTATTTAGTGTGCTTGTGTGAATGCTAGCTGTCTCCAAATTAAATCTGCTTAAATCTGAGTTCTTAAGATACATAAACGAGGTGTGCTAAAAGAAATATAAACACATATAATTATATTTGTATTTTCTTCCAAGTCGGCGGAGAGAATGATGTTAATACGGCGGAGCATTGCGATGAAGCCGTCAAACCCAGACCTATTTATTCGCAATATTAAACAAGTTATTTCAACTTTAAACAAACATTTGCTGGTTAAGTATTACATACTCTCTTTTATTAAGCTTCCAAATGTATTTTACTATTCAGGGTTAATGAAATTCAAAACCATTTTGATATTTATACGTAGGATGCGGTTCATTGAAGAAAATCGAACATCAGAATTCATTCAAAATACCACGATATTGTCATTATGGATGCGCTCTCTGAAAATGTTGACTGAACATCAGTGGCAAATGCTAGATAATTCATGTACGAATGAATTCGTAGAAGACAATACAGTACTATTGTATACAAACATTATGTATATTATTTCACTACCTAAAAATGGCATTCCACAAGTGACAAATGTACATAAATCTTACGTTTCTAGAGAAAGCCAAAAATTCGCAGTTTCCCGATGTAGAAAGCGCAACTCGGAGGTACGATTTAAAATCTCGGGTCTGTGAGGACTCTGATTTTGATTTCTTTCAAACGCAGGGCCGGACCTGCTATAGGGGCCCAGGGGGCCCGGCCCCCCCCCCCCCCTTTAAAAAAACAAACTATTCACTGCTTTTGATAAAAGATGCAAAGGGGGTAACGAATTTTTTATTTATTTTTTTATTTATTTATATTTTTTAAATATTTTTTTTTTTAAAACATTGCAGTTTTTAGTCACTTTTGCTAGATCCCTTTTTCAAGGTTCAGATAGCACCAGATTGCACCATTTCGCATCCTTGAAAAAAAAATTCCCGGGGGGGGGGGGGGGGGGGGCATACCCAACAATAAGTTTGGCCCCCACCCCTGAAAAACTTAGGTCCGGCCCTTAAACGAGTCGCAACGAGTCGGACGTGATATAAATAGTTAATTGCATACGAAATTACGTAAATTTACCTTATTTAAAGTTTAACTATGTGTGTGTCTTTCATCGCAGTATGTACCATGTTTACTTTATATTTTTCTACACGTTTTCTAGGCAGAACACTCGCCCTCCAATCTCTGAAACTCGAACCATTACGCATATCGTCAAATTTTGTATCGTCAAGGATTAAAAAAAAAACACGTATTAAACTGCACATGCTATAAATTCATTAGATGTCTGACAGACCACTTACTGATAAATTGGTCAATAATACATGGATATTTATTTTTATATCTTTTTTTCTATCTAGCCATCTATCGATTTACATGTTTGTAGGTGGTCTTTTCCTCAGTCAGATGGTGGTATGCCAGGTTGATCCAATTATATCATATAAATATCGATGAATGTATCGATCCAATTATATCATATAAGTATCGATGAATGTATTGATTGATTTCGGTCGAGGGTCCTGATAAAGTATGTTTTTAATTTTATATTTTTTTGTAAAATGCCAGACATTGTGCAAGCGTTAACACTGTTGCAAGCTCAAGAGATAAACCTTAATTTAGAATTTAGGAAAATGTAAAAATTTTACAGTAGTTCGTAAACGAACATTCCATGATTTGATTTGTGATAAATTCATTCGTCATTCAGCGTGAAACAATTTTATCTATGGAGACGTTACAGTACCTTTTAAATGGCAAGAAAACAATACAACTTCACTTTTCATGGTGGCTGGGTCATATTGCATGGAAGGACGATACGTATCTAACTGCTTTTTAACCAGGCTTAACAAAACACGAAATAACTTCTTTTGTTATTTTACTTCAAATCACGCAGGTGTTAGGGAGATGACACAAAATAATATCAAGTCTTTGCCTGTAGAATGGTTTATTATTGCATGACCAACTTTAATTTCTTGGTGTACTGTTTATCAACGGACATGATAAAACTGGCATTCTAAAGTATAGATGGGGTGTGAAATTTCAGCCTAATGAAAGTTTGGTATACATAACATATCTCTTTTTTCCCTTCCAAATACAGATAAAAAGAATTCTACTGAGGACTTGATATTTATTGATACAGGGGTTTATTATGGTGATCAGTTTTTCAAATATTTATATTTTTCAAAATGTCTGCCTGATTGAAATTGAAGGGATTATCGGCCAATGTATGTATGTATGTATGTATGTATGTAAGTATGTATGTATGTATGTATGTATGTATGTATGTATGTATGTATGTATGTATGTATGTATGTATGTATGTGTGTGTGTGTGTGCGCGTGCG
This sequence comes from Unio delphinus, assembly GCA_029339505.1. Lineage (NCBI taxonomy): Eukaryota > Metazoa > Mollusca > Bivalvia > Unionida > Unionidae > Unio > Unio delphinus. Next base: position 11,718,293 of record JAQISU010000023.1, read on the forward strand.
TACGTACGTACGTACGTAGGTATGTATGTATGTATGTATGTATGTATGTATGTATGTATGTATGTATGTATGTATGTATGTATGTATGTATGTATGTATGTATATATGCACACGTGTATGAAGGATGTATAGATGTATGTAATATAGAGTTTACAGTATATTAGAAGAATCATATCATCGATACACAATGCCGGGAAAGATTAGGTATTACACACACACACACACACACACACACACACACACACACACACTGCAAGTAAACAAAGATAAAAACAAAATGGTAAAATCCTGAGAAAACAAAGTTCAAATTTTCAATACAAACGAAAACAAATCTTAAGCAATCTCGGCTAGAATAACATAACGGCTTTTTAGGACATGCGGGAAGGCAAAGCTGATAGTTACAAATGAAAATCGAACTTCTTGGGAGTTTGTAAATCAACACTCGTTTTTAATTGCCAGCGAATCATATCCTTTTTATATTAAGATAATGTTTGACGTTTGCAATGGTGTCAACATCCAACAACGAATCTTCGCAAGTTATCATGTCTCCGGAAAACAAGAGGAAAACGTGTCGACTTCTTTTTTTTCCTTTTCTACAAACGAAGTAGTACAAAAAAAGATGAAGTAAATGAAAACACTTAAAACACGGATCAATAGATATATGAGTTCTAACAAAAGTGCTTTCATCCTATATTAGCACGCACTTTTTCCAAAAATCGAATAATTCTCAACCCCATCCTCTGGGTATACAGTGGAGGATCCAAAATAGTATTTTAAAGTGGCATAAGGGAACTGGTGGGAACGGGTAAAACAAGTAAGCGAGAGTTATGGGGCCAAGCGGTTGAAATCCACAGAAGCCCTATTTTTTAAGTGTTGGTATGGCATATTTGTAACCATCTAACCATGTCACCGTAAGGAAAACGTTCTCTAGGAAACGGTACTGCTTATTTCGAGCTTATTTTCGTTTCTCTTTTCCTTCCACGATGTACCCACCCCTGTAAATCAATTATCACAAAACAGGGAAACAAAATGAGAATATTTTTCTCATGGCACTCGTAATTAGCATAAACGAAAAGATTTATAATCTCATCAAAGACCGACATAATGATATTAGAATGTACCTTACTGAAATGATACCGATCAGCTTAAGCATCGAAATCAGTTCCCATTTTTATATTTGTTCGATAGTTTTTGTTATCCATATGCACGCATTTGACCCTTTTGATTCTTCGTGATTTGAGCTGTTGGATTTGTGTTTTCTCCGCCGTGAACTATATGGTTTTTGTGTTTGTTGTGGAGGGGAGGGAGGGGGTCCCGTTTTAAGCGCTCCATCTTTAGATATAGGTGATTCTAATTAGAAGTATAGCATTAAACATGTTACATAATGGGAAAACGACTATTGCGATGGACAGATAGCACTATACCAATGAAGCAAAAATACAGCTAACTGGCTTCCTAATCTGGCAAGAAATAAATACAACCTGCAAATTACGATTACCATGACGGTTACGCATGTCATTTGTGAAATATAGACTACTTAAAATAAACAAAACAGAATATCCATGTCCGCTTATAATTACTAGTAATGGATACTCAGTTCGACCATTTTATGACGACCTGAGGACCTGTGTCAACCTTCTACCCTCCGACCATCAGAACACTACAGACTAAATCCTGAACAAAAAAGCTAGGGGGCAATTACCACCCA
>JAQISU010000023.1:11725000-11760000 GCA_029339505.1 Unio delphinus
AGAATACATGAAGGACACATTTTACTGATTTCATCCGTTTGCTTGGGCGAATAGCAATTTTTCGTATAAGAGGAGTAATACAGTTCATAGTGCTCCGTAATCTCCAAATAATCCTATAATATTCCGTAACGTTAAGCTTTATAGACTTAATTGTCCCCCATGCTTTCGGGGTTTTTTTTTGGAAGAGACTATCATTATTTTTTATGTTGAATACATTTGGTTGCATATGACACAATGTCCTCCTTCTGCTTAGTACTGACATCCAACTATTTACTGAAATTGGATTATTCCAGCAACTAGACTAAGACAGTGCTCGTTTACATTAAAAACTTCGGTTTGGTTTGAAACGCGAAGATGAAAATTGTAGGGACCACTTGGTCACAATTGAATCAGAAATTTAAATCAGTAAATAAGATGAGTAAGTTTAGCGCAATTTTTTATATTCATGCATTTCGAGGAAACAAACTGGCGGAGGTATTGGTGAATTCAATAGTGCATTCAGGAGTTGCTGTCATACTAAACTCGACTAAAACTAAAAATGGACATTAACTGTTATAAAAATTCTGGTAGCACAGTTAGCGTTTAAGCCCACCTTCAGATGAATATATTTTATCTTATTTTATAGTTTCCAAGTTGTATGGCAATTACACAAAAACTGTGTCACTAAATGTGTTAATCATATTCAAGCAAACGAAAGGTTCGGTCGGACGGAAGTACCGTAGGATTATAACAAGTCTATTATAAATCTTTAATACAAGGCGGAAAATTAAGTAATGAAAAAGACAAACACATATTTAGTTCATTGTTTTCACTAGAAATTCCAAAGTGTTTTGCCAAACTGTAACGAATGTAAATATTGTTATGATGCAACATGAATCTTGGCAGAACTCTTTTCAACTTTGAAACTTTGTTTTGACACCATGTTATGTGGATACCACATGTGATGACAAATAACCGAAATATATGGTTGTGTTTGAGGGTCTGGGAGGGAACATTTGTCACCTGGCGCCAGGCAAATGGCTGCAATTTTCATATTATTTTACATATTCATTTTAGTGTAACAGAGCAAATCTTAACGAAACAATGTAGGAGCGCCACTAACGTATTTTGCCCCTTAGCGCCCTAATAAGTTTGAAACTCGATGGTAAAGAATATTGCCGTGATATGTCTCGAAACATCGCTCTGTTACTGATCGAATGTTCCGTTATACATGTATCCTCTTACAAGGTTAGATGTAAGTTTTAATTTTATTGATAGATATATTAAGTATTTTTTCTAAATTGCTTATGTTGCTGAATAGCAGATTAAAGATGGAGCAGTACAGAATGGCATCGCAATATGTTTGATGGAAAAAATATCGGATAATTTAGCTTTCTCCTTGAGTAAAACATCTAAACGTGTATATAAATGCATTTTAATCATTCAGCAAAAAATGTCTCAAGTCAAATAGGTATTGTCAAGGCCAAATACATTGCTATTATTTAGACCATCCGTGAGTTTAGCAAAATATATTTAATTTATTGCTCGTCGTATAACTTATCAAGCAGAAACAGTTTGATTAAATTTTCTCTCACCTTTTCCCATTACTGTATAGATCGGAACAATAATGGAAATGTATGAACGAATTGTAGGGTGTAAGTAAATTGCCCTTGACAAACGCATTGGGAATAATTATCACAACATCTATCTGATGCTATGATTTACGACTATCGTAATATCGATACATTTACCAAAACAGTTTACCCCATCTAAATGTTTACCCCATCTAAAATCTCCCGTCATGTTGATAATACTTATTCAGAATTATTATGTATGGTATGAATTGCAAATAGATTATTAATAGCTTGGATGCATATGCCGAAAATTGTTAGAAAAAATATGTATCTGCAACAGAATCAAGATGGCAGATATTTTGCAAACAAGACATCCGAATGCGTTGCACAAGCGGTTCATTGGTACAGTAATTGTTGTTGTCGGTATTTGGGGTTTAGTGCTAATTTTCAGCAAGAGATGCCACGCAGGGTGGCTAGCATAACTGGTGAAGGATAAATCCGGGAAAACTCATAGCCATATAATGTCCTATCCCGAGATTTGAACATGCGCGAATAGAAGTAAAATGGCAGTGATTGATAAAGGCGCGCTCTTTAGACAACACTGCCACTCTGCCCCGCACCCTCCCGCATTGATATAGTGAATCACAAGACATTGGAACTCTTAACTTGTGCACCAAGTTATGTAAGTATTGACAGGGAGTCAGTTGTCAATGAATGCTAGACCAGGAAAAGAATGTATAAAACAAAATGACGACACTGAGTATTCGAGTTGTGGAAAAGTGCTGTATGAAGAACACTTTTTGAGATGGAGAATCCACGCACGCAGTGATACTTTGTCCTATAGTGATAATGGGGTATTTAATTGATTGAATGATACTGGTTGCATATAAGAAGAAAAAAATATTGAATGAAGAAGAAATGCAGACAAAGTAAATTGATAATAAATTGATTTGTTTTCAAAGAAAATTCAGTTGGAAATTAGGATTCAATTTTATTCAATATGTTAATTCAATTGATTATTTGTTCTGCCTGGAAAGACCATGAACAACATATCATTCTTCAAAAACAGTTCAAGTACACACACGCGCGCGCGCGTCTTGATTTTATATTGCCAATCCTAGCACTCTTTCTCTCCATGATAACACAAAAGTTTTGTTTTTTGTTTTTACAAATTCCGAATAATCATTGCATCAAACTGAGCTGGTACAGTTTAGCCCTAAATACCTTGTTTACATTTAAAAATAGAACTACCTACCTACCTACCCTATTTTGAAAACCAGTACAATACGAAACATATTTTTGTTTACCTTAGAAGCAAGAAAGGTTACTGTTCTTGACAGAACACCCAATCTGCAGGGAAGAAAACATAATGGACTCTTATGACACTTCCTAGGATTATATAAAATCAGTACACTGACAGTCTGGTCCCTCAAGACAGATGATCTCTCATAGTAACGTATGTTTCAAAAGTGGACTAAAATTGTCTACATTTGTTTACTTACATCATGAGCACATAATTTTACATGTACTCAATGTAAACAGGAAAATATCACGCGGCAGGATTTTTAGAGTGGACATCTACAGTGGAATCCCTCTTTCAAAAAAAACAGAGAAAGCATCAAACCATTTTTAATTTTAAAATGTTCCTTTTAACTGTATTGTTCATTGGATGCAGGTGTATTTTGACACTCTTACTACGGTTATTTAGAAATCTGGCCAAACATGATCATTACAGTCTTTGGGAGTTGAATTCGTTGTCTGTACCTTATAATGTGCTAGATACCATTTAATTTTTCTCATTATAGATTGGTTTGACCGCATGAACAACTGTACTGCATCATCGCATGACAATGTTTCCATATGGGCCCCAGCATCATAAATGCCATCTTGTCATCTGGAGATATTAGGCTTCAAGGAACCCTTCGCTCATGAATATTATATGACACTGTGTTTTGGCTGAAAGACTAAACCTGCAATGCATGACCTAAACAACATTATTTGTCCCCCTCCCCTTGTCATACCTACGTTCATACAGTGCGCCTCATTTTCACAATGTTCATTGTAAGTAAGGAAACGTTTTAATGTGGTATGTTCTTGCATGTCTGTTTCATAATTAAACAAAACCATAAAACATAAATAATGAAGTATTTGAGAAATAGACTCCAATAAAAATTGGTACTTATTACACAAACAAATTAGCACAGTAAATGGAATATACAATATTATAAAATTGTAAAAATTTATAGTGATATCTTTATTATAAAAAAGGGTAACTCACTGTATCAGTATCTTTATATTTGAGGGACCACTGCTCACGTCAGTAATCGGACAAAATATTTCAGTTTTGACTATTAAATACAAGTTATTTCAGTGTGAAGTCCCTACCCCTCTATTTGCGGCAACATTATGATCAAGTACTAATTTGTCTGTCTGACTAAAGTATCTAGATTTGTTTGACCTTCGTTTTTGCATTAGAACATATTGAAATAAACTAAATACATCTAGGATAAGTTGTTTTGCATGTTGGCCCAGTTGTTTGTATTTATATTAATATCCCTTACAATATGGTATATGGCATTGGAACCATACAGGGTATGGCATTGGAAACATACAAAGTATGGCATTGGAAACATACAGAGTATGGCATTGAAATCCTAAAGTGTATGGAATTTGAACCATAAAATCTACCCAGCTTATGTAAGAAGTGCTTTATCATGCTTTCATTTACATTTCCATTACTCTGGTCACAAATGAAATTTTGAATGCAGTAAAATGCACATTCACTATACAAACTAAAGTAAGTTTCTTTTTTAGTTTTTAATTAAAGAAGACATACTGGAGATTGCTTTGTGATGATGTTTTGGCGCCATACATATTATGTCGCCAAATCCTATACTCTGAACATTTTAGAATTTATATTACTTGGTAATTTTCTGTCCGATTGTAAAGTAAATGGATAATAAAGATTTTGACAATAAATTCATAATTTGTCTTCCTCTAGAATGGATTTTATGATCCAGTGTTCTTCATGTCTGCACTAAAAAGCCGGTACGTGCTTTGTGCTGATGGCAAATATTTTTGCATGCATTATCGTACTTGTTAACTTATCTATTCATTCTATCTTTCAGTCCAGTAATGGAGAGGATTTATGAGTTCCTAAAAAGTCGAAATCTGAAGAATACGCTAAAGCAGTTAGAGCAAAACATTGTTATCAGTGTGATAGAGCTGTATATCTTGCTAAATTTAACACTTTATATGCAAACCTCGGTACATGATAGCTTTCTATTGTATTTGTGCGCATGTGTGTAGTTATACTGTATAAGGTTTACGGCATACTAGGATCTGAAAAACAATGTCAAACATTGAATCTTTGGCACTTTTGTGGCACCAAATGGAATTTGTAATTCTTTAACAAAGGACAAGGTTCAATAGAGACTGTTTTTGGCCTCTGAACAGATTCATATAAAACTCATCTACATGAAAGAAGTCCCTATCTCTCTTTATATAATATGTATTTAATTCCTATCCAGAGTGGATTTAATTTTTAAAAAATCTACTATTAACAAGCCAGTAGTGGAACTTATTTTTGCGGAATATAGACAGCATGGCTAACATACCCTAATGACGCTGTCTGATGAAAATGGACACAGACAGTTCTGTATTTGCACACATAATGTCTAATAGACAATGACATAAGGTATAAATATGTAGTTTTGTTTGTTTAGAAATATTGTCTAAATTATGATATGTATGTATATGATGTACAGTTGATTACATCTAACACCTAATTTATTTTTCTTTAAATACGTTACGCTTTTCTTGATGTCACCAATGACAAAATACATAAAACATCTTTACTTAATTGCCTCCCATAAATAAAACCCAGACACATTGTCCAGATCTTCTGGTCAGCATTAGCAGCCATATTTTGCTACAGTGTATAATTAATATAAAAAAAAATGAAAACTTTGGACCATTCGAGATCAAAGCAGTTTTGTGTAAGTTTAGGTGAGGGAAAGCTTTCATTAGTCATCCTTAATATTTACATGAGACACATGCCATTCCCCCCCCCCCCTTTTAACCCATGGACTCAATAGCTTATTTATTTCTGAGATGGAGTGGGAACATGGTTGCTCAGTTGGCAGAACGTCAGATTGGTAATATTTGGTCGTGGGCGCAATTCCTTCACAAGTCATAGATAAGGAACTTAGTTTTCTTGGCATGATAAAATTATCAATGCATCTCAACCCTACCCACCCACCATGATCATATTTTGACAACAATAATGTTTACGCAGTCAATTGAAATTGTTTTTTCTTTTTGAAATTAAAAAGTACTTAACGACGAGATATTTCTAAACCTCTGATGCAAACATTTTGCACAGAAAAAGAAAGATTATTCATCAGAAACATGTAACAAATACAAAGAGAGCAAAATTGGCGTGAACAGAATGTGCATGATTTACATACAGAATGCAAATTAAATATAAACTAAGTATATTTAATACAAAACCAAAAATTTAAAAAATGGAATAGGATATCACCGGGTTCCATCAACCGCTGTCTGATATTTTAGTATGAAACACAGAACAGTTTTACCTTAATACCATCGACTTCAATAAAAAAAAAGTATTGACAATTGTCAATACATAAGCAACAAAATGGGATGGTGAGGATTATTTGCGTAACATATAAATATCCAAAGCTTGAATTATCAGCATTTTGGTTTCCTTTTTAGTGTTAAGAAACACAAAAGATTTTTTAAACATTGCTGTAAATAGTTTTATACACACTTTTGTTCGCTCTTTGCATGATATGATCATATTTCCTCGAGTGCCATATATTTGAAAAGTAGAATATAAGTAATAAATGCAACATATTATGACCAGGTAATGAAGAACTACACAGAGATTTTATTACTTTTCATCACTCCATCTTATAGACCATTTTAACACAAACTAGCATAATCGACTAAATCTTGAATATCTGGTATCATTATAATTGTCGCTCTCATTTCAAAGTGAGTAAAAGAAGAACAATTTCTTCAAATTACATTTAAGCCTCTTAGTCGGCTAAATATGCACACTGCGCATATAAATATAAAAATGCTGAATCTTTTAAACATATTTGTAACTGCTGCACCTTGCCTGCAATATAATTTTTGAATAAGCGCTTAAGACTGTCATTCAAGACGGAAGCACAATCGACGCCAAGGCTGCATAGGAACAGCGCCGGATTAAGCACCGTGGAGGCCCATAGGCAGTCAAACTTTTGGGGCCCCAGATGGTGCCCAAGACGGTCTCATGAGGGCCCCTGATGGGGCCCATAAAAGTCGCGGGGCCCATAGGCAGTTGCCTACTCTGCCTAATGGGTAATCCAGGACTGCATAGGAAATATTGAATTTTGGTATATCATGTATTTGGTAGCAATTACTAAAGAAATGTTTTATTTCAAACTTGCTAATTTCTAAATAAATTTTGACATACAAAACTCGCTTCTTTTAATTATGTGGTGTACAGTACCAAAGTAAGGCTGCATCATGGATATTACCAAACCAGATATGGCTGGTCTCAAAACTATTTATTACACATCATCTACGATTGTTCTTGAAAAAAATTAATAGGTTGCCTTAAAAACTTATTTTACAAAGAAAACTTTATTTAAATTTATTGTAAAGTTATGAATTCTTGCAATTCTTAGAGGAAAAAAACTACCAGCTTGTAACTTCATTCTTATGGACTTGAAGAAAAAAAAGTTTCACTTCAAAGGTATATCGACTTTTGAAACACATTTTTCACTTCATATAAGAATATAATTATTTCACAATCACCAGTTGTGTAATGTTAAAAGACAGATATCCAGCTAAATAGGTATAAACTTCTGGACTGCTAATTTCATGTTTGTTAACGCTAATATAGAGAGTTATAAATATAACATTTAGCGCCGTAGCAACTTGTTCAAGTCTCGTTAAGTGTAGTCTCGATCATTAATTTATTCTCAGTTTTATGAACAAGGGTGCATGGCATTGAAATGATGGATACTAGCATAATAATAATAATAATAATGAGGACTTTGTATAGCGCCTAATCTTACGAAGCTCTATGCGCTTTACACCATCTATAATTATATGACTACACTACAGAACAACAAATGACAAAAACAATGAAATTGGAAAACATAAAAACATGCTGAAAACATATAAGATACAAAACATGATTAGGTCGCTAAGTTTGTCCCTGCAGTCGAAACAGGTGAGTCTTAAGAGCACTCTTAAAAGGAACCACTTTGTCTTTGTGTCTAATTTCAATGGGCAATTCTTTCCACGTCGCCTTTTCTGTTTTATTCGCTTGGATTTATGCTTCTATATCGGAGTAAATCAGCGATGGCAATTCAAACGCTCATTTGGAGTAGATTTAACCGAAATTGCCATCCATAGGAAATAATTGTAAAACCTGTTTTAAATGTATTTCGTTTATTTACTTTCATATATATATATATATATATATATATATATATATATATATATATATATATATATATATATATACCTTAACATTGATTTAGTTTACGGTGTTGATATGACTGTTTCCACATTTTACATTTTTGCAAATATGCCTTTCTTAAGAAGAAAACTTTTGATCTCTAGAAAGTCAGATATTTTTTACTACAGGTTATTTTTAGATTTGATTTTTTGGGGACAGCTCCTGACATAATATTAGTGTTTACGGTGGAAAAAATATAATTATGTAATAATGGGACAACAATAAATCCAAAACAAGTATATATTACTCTCAAATACCCGTAGCAAAGCTTGATAAATATATACATATACATCTGTACAAAATGCATGAAACAATTTTTACTGATAAGTAGAAAAATGTTTGACATTTCCTGAGGTCATTAGAGAGATCTAAAGTTCCTAATCCTTAAAAAAGAGAGCAATAAATGTTTATTCCTAGTTCGCAAATGAGCCCATATAATAATGGGTCAATATGTAGCTACCTTTTTATCCACACAAATATTAAAATCATAAATATTGGTTTCTCGGATCATAGGCAAAGTATGTGAGTATCTAGGTCAGTTACAGTGTAACTACGAAAGCAGTGCATATGAAAACAAATATGACAAATATTAGGTTCAAAACATCTTTGCAGTAAACACATATTGTTGGTAGTTTGGTCAAACACTGCAGCTTTTATACTGCCTGTTTGAAGTGAATCAGTGAGTTCCTTGAATTCCTACACAGATTGTAGAGACGTGTTTTGGGGCTGAACTACACTTAAATCGAACTCCTGCTTACTTAAAAAAGATGATAATTTATTGTATTGTCTTTCAGAATGACCCCCAGCGTAATCAGTTTTTGGGTGATAAAGATCTGAAAAAATACTTCCCTGCATATCTAGATATCTGAACTGTTGCAAAAAATTTATGAATGGTAATGAAAAGAAGTCTAAGAAAGCAAGACTTATTGAGTGAGTTCCTTGAATTCCTACACAGATTGTAGAGACGTGTTTTGGGGCTGAACTACACTTAAATCGAACTCCTGCTTACTTAAAAAAGATGATAATTTATTGTATTGTCTTTCAGAATGACCCCCAGCGTAATCAGTTTTTGGGTGATAAAGATCTGAAAAAAATACTTCCCTGCATGTCTAGATATCTGAACTGTTGCAAAATATTTATGAATGGTAATGAAAAGAAGTCTAAGAAAGCAAGACTTATTGAGTGAGTTCCTTGAATTCCTACACAGATTGTAGAGACGTGTTCTGGGGCTGAACTACACTTAAATCGAACTCCTGCTTACTTAAAAAAGATGATAATTTATTTTATTGTCTTTCAGAATGACCCCCAGCGTAATCAGTTTTCGGGTGATAAAGATCTGAAAAAATACTTCCCTGCATATCTAGATATCTGAACTGTTGCAAAATATTTATGAATGGTAATGAAAAGAAGTCTTAGAGAGAAAGAAATATTGAGATTCTGAGAAGCATGTTGGAATAAGGCGAAGGACGAAAAAGCAATGTGACGTCAGTAGTGATGAAGCAGATGACAAAGAAGCAGATCATTTGACAACTGCCATGAGTAGATTAGGAAACCGACCTGCAACGAAACTAAAACAGAAAAAAAGAAATTGAATCGTTATAAATAAATTGGAACTTGTACGTTTACAGTAAATTAGGTCGGTGCTTCTTAGTAAGCGGGTCTATCAAGTTAGATGTTTTCTGTATTTAAATGTGAATTTTTTTCATCTTGTATAATAGTTCCAAGAACTGTGGCACAGGGTAAGAAAAAACATGCTTTTTCAATTTCCGTTTCCATTTATTCAGAGTGGTATATCAATAAATGCATTACACCTTAATCTTTCATGTTCATAATGAATATATTTCAGGCTATTTTGTGTATACTTTGACAATACTATGAATGTGACCATATTTAAACCATGTTTAGATTTCCGGGTCATATGTCTGGTGAGTTTATGACAATGGTTTTTATATATTATCCTGGCCACGTATCATAATTATGGGTATGTTATTCGTCACTTGTCTTGCAGTTACAGTGTATCTGCTTCACAACCCGTTCAATGGTTTCTGTGTAAAAAGAACTTCTGAGGAATAAGAAAGGTTCCAAAATTGTTCAGTCATTTTCTGATTATGACATTTATTTAATTCAGCTTATCTTTGATGTAGACGTGTGTATCAAAAGACTGTTTTGTTTAATTTCTATAATTGCTGTTCATTTGTCATGCCTTTTATACAGAATGTATATGAATATATGAATAGTATGAATATGTGCCGATCTTATACCATGTTATCAGTAGAGAGGCATTCGCTTAATAATGTTCAGTTTGTGTTATTTTATAGTAAATGATGAGATTAGACAGGGCATGCCTAGAGCATCAAATATTATCCTAGTTGGAAAATTAGTTTTCTTTATTGAATTTAATGTGTTGTTATTTAAGTTTCGAAATGACATGTTATAAGATGTTTGGCATACATTGCATATCTTGTGTAATTTTTTAATTCTCTTCTAATATCGACAAGACTAAATAGTAATGTGTGAAGTACAGATATTGTTTGTATTTGGCAAACTGTTGTTGTAAATAAAACTGGTAACATGTTCCCTGTTGTTGTCCATGTTGTACTTTCAACACATTTAGAACAAGTGATATGATAATGTTCATACCATATGAAAGGCTGCACCTGTCCTTCCAGCCTTCTGTGTTTGTCACACATTTGATTGTGTTTGTGTTTTGGTCAAATTAAGCAGTGCTTTGCAGCATGGATATTCCATGTACCCATTTCTTGTCTGACTTGAAATATTTCTAAATGAGTGTATATGCTTTACAGACATATGTAATTATGTTCTACATTTTGAGTCTGGTTTACATTGTTAGATTTCTGTTCAGATATTTGTACTTTTTCTGGTAGTGGGCAATGGTTCAACTCGGCTTCTGATATACATTATATACACTATCATTTCGGTGTTTTTTTCCTGTTATTTATAATCATCTATCTTTCACAAACCATTTCATTTATATGCAGTACACTAACATCAGCAATATCACATTTCATTATCATTTATATTAAATTGAATATCTCATTCATAGCAAACGTTACTTAATGTAATGTTAGCAGTTTTATTCCATGGGAGGTCTTGAATGAGTATACCTGTATGGATCCCTATTTAAATGTATCCATTGTACATATACCACATTCTGACTGCTTTTGTAAGAGTTGCATAATGACTAAACATTTTTGAATATAATATCATTACATATTTAGGTTTCTTGGAAGAGGTTGTGTTGAAATAGTGAGACAAACTCTTGAGTAAGTTTTGTGCTGTTATTTGCATCTGTTTCAATTCGTTGTCATTTTCATCTCAGTTAAGTTAATGTCGCAAAAGGTGAAACTTTTTATTCACGTTGTCCATTTATCCATTAGTCGGTTCAGCATCAATTAGAGGATTACGTATTTGAAAGGGAAGTAGCTCCTGTATATTTTTAAGATCAATACTAGACGGGAAAGAAGCAAAGGGGCTCGAATCACTGCCAACAGTTTACCTATAATACTACTATTATTATAAATATATGTATGAATGTTATGTAATTTTTGAGCAACTAGTCTATCCTCAGTGGGTTTGGTTTGATCTTTTGTGGCACAGCAACACAAATAAGCTTTCAAACCAAGGCAAATGAAGTGCCTTGTCCTATTATCTATAAGTAAGATGTTATGAAGACTTAAATAACATTCGTTGACGACAAGAAGTACTATTTATGATTTGTTTCTGGTGGTCCATCAAGATCAAAGATAAGTGTGGTGATCCATTGAGATCAAAGATAAGTGTGGTGATCCATTGAGATCAAAGATCAGTGTGGTGATCCATTGAGATCAAAGATACGTGGGTCCCAATAACATTGACCAAGAGTCAAATACTGTGCTTGATTTGGAATTTGTTTTCCACACAAGAGATTTCTTACATGCAAGTCTGAATTGAATCTTCCCTAGATACTGAGGTTGACACTTCACTTTGGTGTGACACTTCCACTAATTCATGTAGTTTGCAAGGAAAATAGTAGTTATTGCAGCACTGCATTTTGAACAGAAATATGATGCAGTTCATTTATTTATATTTAATATAAAATAAACATGACCTTTTTAGTCCATACTTTAATGGAAACTACGTTAAAGAAAAATCGGGTTATGTTAACAATGATGCATTAATCTATTTGGGTGGGATGATTTAAAATATATTTTTGGAAGATTGACATGTTTCTAATTTAGGGATTCAGTATTGATAAACGTTTTTATCGACCGATGGTATATGATTTGTGGTGGTATCGAACCTTTATGTAAACCCAATCAGCTGACTATCGCTTTCCTTCAAGACAACAAATGCCCACTGAATTCTATCCGCTGTAATTATTGGTTACCTTATTCAACTGGTTTCTTGTTGTTTGCTAAATTCCGACTGGCTCGTCGTTCACTTTTTCAGCTTCTCAAAAAGTAGTCATAAAATGAAAGATGTCTACCCTGATATTTATGTTAGTTTTGGTCTAGCCGAACAATAAAAATATCAGGGTAGGTGCCTTACATGGTAGTACAGCTCGAAAAGGTTTGTTTATATGTATAGATATGTAGACATATGTACATGTATGTATATATGTATATGTACATGTAGGCGAACTAGGCTATTGCCTAGACGATGGGCTAAGGGTTTATTTCATGATGGGCGGGTAGGGGAGAGCGTGACTGGTAGGGTGGCGACAGATATCTGATCTCGCCTAGGCACCAAAATGCCTTGCACAAGCGCTGATTTACACACATATATATATATATATATACACACACACATATATATATATATATATATATATATATATATATATATATATATATATATATATATATATATATATATATATATATATATATATATATATATATATATATATATATATATATATATATATATATTTATATAAATGTATATGTATGTGTGTATTTAACGCAAAAATATCAATGCTTAACTCGTTTACCAAAAAGATTCTTTATATTTTTCCCTGACATTGGGGAAAGGAAGGCGTGTTTAGAGTTACTGCAAAATACATCCGATATATCTGCTTCCGAATGATTTTTGAGCTGGATGCCCGGGTCTATAAAAATATGTTGTTTTCAGTTGGCATTTCCCACGTACATTTTGGACTTTTTGTAAACGTACACGTGTGCAGTTCTGACCGGTCAGCCTTTTGGTGCTCTACAGTTTCATATCTGCATAGGGTAAGATTTTTAAAGAAAAAGAATTCCCCCGGTTGTCCTCACTGGTTATGGTGACTATTTAAAAAATTCTTGCGTATCTTTGATAATGTTACATTAACTTTTAATACTCAATACTTTGGTGCATGGTTGATGGACTATAAAATATACATAATGACCTTACTGATGTGCAACTCTTAAATAACCAAGTTTTTGACATTTTATATATTTGGTAATGCATTAATTACACTTTCAAAAGCTGATATTGTCTAATCTGGCAAAATTTATTTTCCCAATTTCAATAAATGACAAAAGTAGTGTAATTTATACAACTTCATGCTCATGTTGTGGCACTAAGGAGCAGGCATTTTAGTTAGCTGTATGCTTTGATCATTTAAAATTTCCAGAAGTACCATATCCAAAGACATTTCAGCCACCATACATGTAAGTAACATAGAGATATGCCAACATTCTTAATAATTGCTTATGTTTCAGATGTAAACACATTCACCATACAATCTACACTCGCTCAGAAGTTCATACTATATGTAGAGCGCCCCCTTAAGATCGTAGACCAGAGGGGCAAAGTAACGAACACAAACACGGGTTACATAAATAGTAATTTTTACCGTTACAAAATCGTGCCAAAAATAACATTTTCCCGCCATATTTTGTAATGATCGTACATTATTTAGTATCCTTGTAGAGCTACTTTTACTGTTCCGTCGTTCATAATCACTTTGATGTATCGTAAATGATTTTGAAGGTACAGAGCTCAAACGTGGATACAACTTCAGAAGGCGTAGACGTGACGCGCGGTTTTAATGGGTTAAATTGATCGCAACATTATCCATAACAATTAATGAGTGAAATAAAGCGCTAACCGTTAGGGACCACTGCCATCTCACCTCTATCTGCGTGGGTTTGAGTCTAGGATTTGGCCAATGTGTGTATGTGAGAAAGCACGCCAGTAGCTTCTCGTGGATCGGTGGTTCTTCTCGGGCTTTCACGGGTTCTTCCTCTACTGACCGCCATGCAAAGCCTCTCGTGTGCAGAAAAATGGCGTTAAACCCAAAAACAACATGCCAATTATAAGGTCATCACATCATCAGCATCATTAGTCTCTTGACCTGGTGTGGTCGTTGCTCATCTGACCAGTGTTCTCCACTTGTCCCGATCATGTGCCAATGTTCCGCAAAAACTTTCCTGGTCCATTCTGTGATGTTTTCAGTCCACGTTTGTCTCTATCTACCTCTCCTTCTGCGACCCAGGACGCTGCCCTGCAGGACTGATGTTCATAGACTGTTGGTTCTAGTGACATACCATTTCAGCTTTCTCTTTTGGACGGTGGTGAGGTCTTCATATTGGCCTACTTTGAGCCTGATGCTGTTACGCAATTCTTCATTTGTGTTATGGTCCATGTAAGAGATGCCAAGGATGGTTATATAGCATCTCATTTCAAATGCCTGGATTCTTCGTTGTAATTCTGCTTTCAGGGTCAACTCCTCACAATATAAAAGGAATGAGATGACTAGTGATCTCAATAGTCTGATTTTAGTTTTCAGACAGATAGTCTTGTCTCTCCAGATGGATCTTAGTTTTGACATTGCTGACGTTGTTTTTAATGATTATGACAAAATGTCTGCTCTTGATCCCTCTTCGTTGATTATGGAAGCAATATATTTGAACTGGCTCATTGTTTTCAGTTCCTGTCATCCGACTTGAATCTTGGCTGAGATTTGTTTGCTACTATTTGTCATCAGCTTTGCTTTCTCTGTGTGAGCATATCTCCATGTCAAATCTTGAAGATGTTTCGACCAAGTTCTTCGCTAAGGTGGCAATCTCGTCTTCACTGCCTGCCAGCCCAACAATGTCGTCTGCAAAGCGGAGTTTGGTGATGTTACGCCCTCCAATGTTGACTGTCCCGGTGACAAATTAAAAATTATTTATCTCAAAATTTTTAGTAATTCACGGCTGATCATAAAATAATAAGTGATATTATACACAGAAATTAGCGTTGCCTTCATGTCACCATCCATGATTAATGATTATTTTCCTAATTCCAGCCGTTGCGACAGGTACGCCACATAATTTGTTATGCACGGAAGCAAATACGACATATCTTGAGGAGTGACATATCTACTTGTTGTGATACGAGCAATTAATAAAGATCAACGTGGTAAACTAACCTTCATGCCATCATTTTTGCATGTGTTGAAGAGGAATGTTTTCAAAATTCAAAACAACCACAGAATCAATTTATTATTCGAAAACAAAAATCTTACTTTAAGCTGCAACAGAGACGATCAGAGATAATACCTCCCAGATATATTGCTTGATTAAGAAGAAGTATAAAAAAGTGTATTTCCCACGTTCATATTTGACCTAAGATTTGGAAGACTTGAATCGGCACCATAGTGGTGAAATACAAAACGACTACTTGTTAAACTTAAGTGCAAGATCTATCCCACTTCAAACTCGGGTGGTCCCACCTCTGATTTTACTTCGAAAGAACAACATAGGATCGTTAAGACATATGGGAACGTTCCCATTTGAGCTCAACATATACTATTCCAGCAATTATATGTATATAATCAAATAGCTGTGGCCTCTCAAATACAGAATATTACACTTATTCAGGTACACACATGCCACGTGACAAAGGATAAAACATTCAATATTTAAAGAGGTCAGAACCATAACCTGTGTCATCACAATGAAAAAAATTTCTTGACATTACGCTTTTGCACTTTCATGACCAACGACACCTAATTTTTCGATCTTGTTTATTAAAATATTATTGTAATTTATTGCTTTTACCACGTTATGCATAACACTATGTACCAATCATATGACCATGGGCCTGACATTATGTACAAATCATTTAAACATCGGCCTGACATTTTGTACGGATCATTTAAACATCGGCCTGACATTTTGTACCTATCAGGTCCATACTTTGTACAGAGTATATGATCGTCGGCAACATTATTACACCATGCTTCGGACTCGGTTAGTATTGTTTTTAATGAATTATACAACGGAAAAACACGATGGGTGGAGTAAAAAGTCTGACTAAAATCAGATCTACACAGTAGTATGTGGAGATCTGACCAACACCAATATAGGTTCACGTTTTGGTTCCATTTGGGAATTCAAAATTAATTTATTCTTAGTCGCCTAGATAAACCGTTGCAAATTTTCGTTAGTTACCGTTTTTTAACGATGTATTCCGATTGACGTATTTCACTTTCATAAATTAAAGTTCGGACTTAATTGGCCAAGTCCGAAAATCATAACCTCTGAATGGTCTTCATCGGTTGACCACATAGAACTGTAGAGATACCATTGTAATCAAACTGGATTAATATGCCTTTAGAGTGTCGGTTAACAAATACATGCCACTAACAATATCTTCTTGTCACAAAGTAGACAGATTCCACATGAACACTACCCGTGTTAAGCTGAGATGTCTGAATATTTTTGGAAGTACTAATCAGTAGTGACAGCGGTAGTGTTTCCGTGATATTTAACCCGGTTGATATTTGATTGTATAGAGTTGCACACCATTTTCGGCAAATGATAAGCTGTACATGACGGAAAATTTATCTAATGCAAGAAGATAGAAAAAGACAGTGACCCACGGGAAGCTACATGAGAGCTTTCTTACATAACCAGGTTGTTCGAGTCGAGACGACTCACTGACGCGGACAGAGGTGACATGTCTGAGCGATCTATATAGCCGAGCGCATTAGACTACTTGACCGCCTGTGGTACCCCCTCCCCCTTTGCCCCTGCACGCACGCGCACACACACACACACACACACACTTCATGACTAAGCAAAAAGGTATGATGGCATGAAATTGTAAAAGACAACTAGATAGGTGCAAACGTGTATGTATTTGTGTGTGATAGATATATGTATTTGGGTGTGATAGATATATGTATTTGTGCGTGATAGATATATGTACTTGTGAGTGATAGATAACATATGGCAAATTCAATTCCATCAAAACTTTAGGAAAAATATAACTTCCTGCTCAGTGCGAATTGATAGTATTGAAGATGCTATGTTTCATTTCCTCCAAAAGGATGTTTATTTATCTAGTGGAATATGAGGTTGTAAAAGAGTTATTTTTCCTGGCGATATAATACCCTTTACAAACATTTCTCGAATGGAATAACATTTACTGTTGTAAATTATAATGAATATTTCAAACGTTCAGGATATTGTATTAAAACTATTTTGTTTCATTCAGCTTGTAAAGAAATGTAATGCCGTTCAATAAACAAGATATCGTTTTATACAATGATTTTCAACGTACAGCACGCGGGACGCATGGAGACATATACGTCAACGTATTATGGGTAAAAAACTAACGTAAAAATGGTTGAGGAAGAACGTTTCTTCCGCTAACCAAATAACACACTGTAAAATCCGGAGCGCTTTTCTGGAACCCTCTGACCGATATCAGAGCCAACTTGTATAAAGTGTACTGATGCAATTCTCTGCCAGATCTTACAATTTGTATTTGTTTTATTTTTCATTTTTGTTCATTTCGATGAACCAGCTGCGTGCAGGTAATGAGACGGGCTATGTGGCGAGGTAAAGTGGAGACCGCACCACATAACCACCCTCACAAAGTGAATACAAAACAACCTAAACTTTTTCCAGTTTGATACACAAGTAGATGGTTAGAATTGCACAATGCAAACGCTAAAAATGCAGAAGATTACGTTGCGACACACCCATCACCCCAACTCCACTGGACCCCCACCAGTGGTTTTGTTAGACATGCATTTTGGCTAAATATGTACGCCACCATTCTCAAACCGCCTCCCCCCCCCCCGAACTATTCTCATGGACCCATGACTGAATGATGACCGGTTTTGGAAGATCGGTGTCGTTAATTATTGAGTAAGTAATTTCTGCCATGAAGGAGTAAATCGATAACGATGATCGATACATACTGGACTCTTTTTCTAATATTTAGGGACATTAATTCTCCAGCTGTTTTTAATTATTAAATTTTAACAACTCAGTAAGGCTTGTGCAAGATGGATAGCGTATTTTTTAGCTGTTGATCAAAAACAGACTAAAGTTAAAATCGCAATTATGTCTCTGAATTGATTCATCAGCCCATCTTGATTTAGCGCCGAAGGACAAAAAATATATATTTCTCTGTTTATTGTGATTGTGATTTGCTAATCCGTATATAATGCTGCATTCTGAAGAAATCATTATCATTCCAGAGTCTGTACGATATCAATTAAAACAATGCGCATTGCACGTTGAAAGAGGGCCAAAAATTGACATTCAGTATTTTTGTTGGACAAAAACAATATAAATATTGTTTGATGTCTCTGTTTCCAAACTGGATGAGGACCTAAATAGTAATTTGCATTTAGGAGGATAAGACCATTTTCGATTGGATTTGTAGTGAACGGCACTTTTTGTATTGATCCACATTCGTCTGTACGACAGTCTGCACAACAAACCTGGCAGATTATATACACCAGTTTTAATGTCATTTCATAGTAAACACTCAAAGCAGAGAATTTTGTATTTCTCCATGCATATTATGCTAGCAAAAAACAATTCATTGTCGATGGGAACAACTCCAAATTAAAGAGGGATGAATTTTTGCAAATACTATTTAGTTAAGAAGATTGAAAACTATGAAAGCATATTGGTTCAAAATCTAATAGATTCAAAAATTGTATTATATGATACATATGTGCCATTAAGATGTTCAGACAATAAATGTTGGAATTATATCTCATGTATACTTTCTTCAAAATGTATGACAACATTATTCAACCTAACTTGTCCTGAAAGTTGTTTCATTGCATATCAGAAGCCCAGTACTCGAAAGTCCTCATGCATCAATCCATTTTATACATTTGCCATTGCAACAAACTTTGAATGTTTTTTAAAAATAGCAATCTATATAAAAAGATTTTTGCTCTGAAGCAATTCATAGTTGTGATGTACAGAATTATACCATTTGGTTGAATTTTGTTTATTGATTTACATATTATAATCTCTATCATCTTCCTGGGTTCTTCCTCCACCATTAATACTGGCCGCCATGTATAGCCTATCGTATGCTATCGTTTAGGTATACGATAACCTTCATCAAGACTTTCGTTAGGTATACGATTGTTCTTATTATCAAGATTTGACTTAATATTTTTTCCAATTTTTGCCATTAGCTAACGTTTGATTGTCTTTAGGGAAAGCCTAAGCTTATACCGCACAATAAAGCTATGACTGTGCTGATGTGCCATTATTTCCTAACCATTCAAACATACTCCTGTTGCCATTTCAAATATGAATTTATGCTTAAAATATATGAGTATAGTACAACTTGTATTTTGACAAATTCTTTACTAAGAAGTCTACTACGTTCTAGGTAATTGAACTATTGTTGCAATTACCTATGGGTACAGGAGATGAATTGAAGGCACGTGGTTGGTCAGCGCGTGACTTCAAGTAATTGTCTTAACAGCTTTGAGCATTTGAGACATGGTGTGGTTGTTTATCGTCCAGACCATGCATTTCGAAAGGAAAAAAAAAAGGAGTCAGTGTTCTACGTGTAAGCAAATATCAGGCAGTTTTGCATCTTTCGAGCGATAACGTATGAAACAATCCAGAAAAGTGCTTCCAAATCATTGATTGTTTATTCCGCTTGTGGATCATACAAATAACAAACAAAATTTCAATTTTGTCCGAGAATTTAACAAATATTGTTTTATGACTGAGTTAGAGGATCAATATACCATTGAAAGATACTGTATAACAATGGATCCAACAAATAACGATCAGACCAAGAAGAAGAAGAAATGAGTAGATTTTATCGTCCTTCACTTCAATGTTGGCAAGAGAATGCACATCACATGCATAATTTGTGGGTGGTCATAACCCTTGCAATGAATGTATCAAAGACATGTATCCAATCACGTTTTGACGTTTGCGTGATTCTATGAGGATGTGCAAACATATTTCGTGGTTCAAGAACATATTCTGAATTTTCAGAATGGGTTTTAGAAGCCATAAACGACAATGGATGATGATTTATGACACTTGAGAGCGGCTGAGTGTATAGAAGGAAAAGTAAAGGTCCAAGAACAGACCCCTGTGCAACACCACAACATATATCAAATAGGCTTTTGTGTATTCCATTTGCGGACACAATTTGTGTCCAGTTGAACAGGTAGGACTTGAACCACAGTAAGTCTTTGTCATAAATGCCAAATACATACTGGAGGCGGTGATGTAATATAGCATGGTCTATTGTGTCAAATGCTGTAGACAAATCAAAGAGGGTGAAGCAAAACATCTTTCCGTTATCCAATGATAGAGAATGTCATTAACTACTTTTAGAAGAGTCGCTTCAGTTTTGTAGCAAGGGCGGTATGCAGACGGTACATTGCCAAAAAGGCTTTGATTTCATATGAGTAAAGAGTTGAGATAAAACAACTTTTTCTAAGATTTTTTTAGATGAAAGGGATATTAAGTTCATGGCAATAGTTCTTTAAATCGTTAAAGAAGCAGCAGTGATGTTGAAATTGGATCAAGGACTATTAGGACGACAACTCGTTTGTATGGATTACTTCAACGGGTACTTCAACGAATTTCTGAAATTGAAGCAAGTAGCTAATGAGTATCCTTCTTGGTGTCATATTCATTCCAGAATACATGAATTAATTCAAAGAATGGTACCGATTTTTTTTATTATGACCTCAGATCAGACCGATGTAAATGAAAGATTGGTGGAAGGGCATTTGCTGTAAAATAGCTGTAGCCTATATAAGTTGCCCCTTCAACCCATTCTAGTTTTGAAACCTCGCTGAATAAAATTTTGCCCACACAAAACCTGGACAGTTGAAATGACGTCCCTAAATTACAGATGTTGGAATGGAAACAACTTATATATCCGAATTATCGCGGTTTAAAATATTTAGCCATGGAAGGTTTGTCTACCTGATACGTCAGATCTCTGTCAGCGTGGGTTCGAGTCTCATATTCGGCCAATGTGGGAATGTGAAAAAGCTTGCCAGAAAATTCTCTTGGTTCGGTGGTTCTTTCAATAAAATCAGACATTTGTTTCATTGGGATTCTTTTTTTCCGATGACTGGCATATCCTGACTGCTTTTTTCGTGTATTTTAAGGAGCAAATAAAATCTCCCTGGTTTAGAAGGTACGTTAGCATTTTATCACCAATGTGTCATCTGTTATGCATGTCTTTTAATGTCTGACACAGAGTTTCATTGTGTCCTCCTGTTGGATCCTGACTAAGTCTATTTTGTTTTTAAAAAATATCTTGTCGTGAAGTTATATGTTCGCCTCATCGACGTAGTCTGACGGATTCATGACAACACAGAACCCATTGTCGACTGGCTTGATGACACGTTCTTCCCTTTCACACTGTTTTTCATTGACTGTCTTTCCTGCTAAGTAAAATTGTCCTTTACGCATGGCTATATTCGTGAGAATTTATGTAATTTTCCTCTGCGTAGAAGAGTGCCTTAAGAGCTGGAACCTTGCTAGGGATTGGAATATATTCGCTTTTGGGGCGAAAGTTGTGTGTGTATGTGTGTGCGTATGTGTGTGTGTGTTTGTGTGTGTGTGTGTGTGAGAGAGAGAGAGAGAGAGAGAGAGAGAGAGAGAGAGAGAGAGAGAGAGAGAGAGAGAGATAACGTATTTGTTAGCTATTATGTAACGAGCATATGCATAACTTGACGATTCTTATGAATATAACCAAAAGGATATTCGGTAACTATTAAAGCGATGTATCTGCGTTCACGTATTTACTGAAACTTACACGACTTGGAAAAACTATGGACGTAGGTTGTTCTAGTCATATATACGTTTATGTAAAAGTGCAACATGAATTAAAATAAATCTATATTCTGTTCAAAAGCATGGCACCGTAATATTATTGATAACAGACACTGAAACTTAAAAGAATCACGTAATAAAGTCCGCTTTGAGCATGATTTTGTGTTCCAGTTGTCTACTTGTAACTGTTTTATAAAACATATTTGTAATGAAACATACATATATATCACAGCGATTAATCCATAACATTGTCTTTGGTCCTTAATCCATACATGTAACAAATTATTTACAACTTTGAAAAACTGGCTTTTAGATTGTTTAGTTTAATATAGCACAAGCATTACCATGTTTGTGAAATAAATGCTTAGAAGAAATAAGGCAGCTGCCGAAGAGTATCTTGTACATTCCATTTCGAGTGGTGTGCGAAAAAAATTACGTATAAAAGCAATAACCTAGAATGTCAAATAAGAAAAGGCATAAATAAAATAAATAAATAAATAAAATAAATAAATAAATAAAATAAATAAATAAATAAAATAGGAGTCAAGGAAAAAAATAGTATTGCGTTTAGTGAAAGTGCTCTTTTTCAAATAGATTTCGAATCACATTACATTTCTTAATCTCAAACTAACTCTTTGTAATCAATTATTTTTTCTTTCCGTCACATGTAAGATGTGATAACATGATATAATCAAAAAATATGAACGTGATAATCATCGATATTAAGACAACTGAAACACCTAAGGTTCTTATGACTTTTACACATAACAATTATCCTCATGAAAAATCTGTGTGTGTGTGTGTGTGTGTCTCTCTCTCTCTCTCTCTCTCTCTCTCTCTCTCTCTCTCTCTCTCTCTCTCTCTCTCTCTCTCTCTCTCTCTCTCTCTCTCTCTACTTCGCAGTTATACCCAATTAATGGATTTGCATGTTTTCTCCTTATGCTGTAAGGTCGTGGGAAATTGAATGCCATGCATGTTACATCCTGGTATGATTTTGTCATATATTTTACGTGTATTAGTATTCAAATTTCACATTTAGTTTGGAACAGGAAAAGGTCATCTAATTGTATATGCATCGATCTTCAGATAATCGAACACCTTGCCATATATCCTGATGGGCGAAGTAATTTTAGTCAATAATCGTCTAGGTGTGAGCAAAACATTACATTGTCTTGTTAAAGCGAGCAAATACTTCCTTAAGCAAGATTTCTCATGTAAGAATTAAGTATCCGGGTTCATTGAGGACTGGAACATGACATGTGTTACTTACTTCGCTATGATAATATCACTAAAACCGACAGGGCGCCATTGATTTCAATGAACAAGATTAAAGATAACAGGGTAGCTAGCTAGTGGTCTTAGTAGGGATAGGAGGAGGAGAATAGGTGTGGGGAAAGAGTGGGGAGAAAGAGGAATAGAAGTAGTGATGTTGATGGGAGTGATGTTGGTGGTGATTGTGGTGACTATATTCATGGTAAAACATATTTTGTAAAAGGATTACAGATTTCACTTTTAATTACCTTTGACAAGTTAGACACTTCTTATTAACCAATGCAGCGCAATAACATGTTAATGATGTTTTGGCAGATTCATCTCTATACAAAATAAATGTTATTTAGAACTTTATTTCAATGATGAGATACCGATATATTTACAATCTCATGTTTGTACTAATTTGGTCGTAGTTTGACAGCATTAATTCCACGATTCATGTATGAGAACTACGATGTTTATTACATGTCTTATTAATAATAATGTGTACCTGCGTGAACGTGTTTCAGGTTAATATTCCAAAGTGTAGTACCGGATGAACATTTCTCTATTTGTCCGATCATAGAGATAAGTTTGCTGTATATCTTAAAGTCAGAATTACTTGCAATATTGTACATTCCGAGGAATAAATAATACATACTGGTTGTAGTGCGTCTTGCTTGTGTGTGATTAAGTCCTTGTGTTCAGGAACGAATGCGGTTGAGATCTAGGCAAACCTATAGCCCAGGATGAGATCTCTGTACAACCTATAGCGCGGGATAAGATCTCTGCACAACCTATAGCACGGGATGAGGTCTCTGTACAACCTATAGCACGGGATGAGATTTCTGTACAACTATTGCACGTGATGACATCTCTGAACAACATGCAGCACGGGATGATGTCTCTGTACAACGTATAGCAGAGGGTGAGATCTAGGCACAATATATAAGCCTGGTGTGTCTCGCATAGTACCATTCAAGTGCATTGTATTCCAGCAAGGGATCACGTGTGTCAGAAATTGATAAAGATAAATGCAATAAACTAATTGACAACAAACAGTGCAATACTAGTAGCTAACAAGCCTGAGCGCTTTCGACTCTCAACTAGTCTTTTTCAAAGGCACATACAAAACATATACAAGACAAACAAATAAACAGAAAACCCACTGTGTTTGGAATACTTTACATGACTGTTTCTACACGAATTAAACATTTAAATGTATTATGTTTCAACCAGGTTATTTGAACTTAAGGCGGATGCTTATATATATATATATATATATATATATATATATATATATATATATATATATATATATATAGAGAGAGAGAGAGAGAGAGAGAGAGAGAGAGAGAGAGAGAGAGAGAGAGAGATAGATAGATAGATAGATAGATAGATAGATAGATAGATGGATGGATGGATGGATGGATGGATGGATGGATGGATGGATGGATGGATGGATGAAGACAGACAGACAGAGATAGAGACAAAGACAGATTCTTCATCTTTGTTCTTAATCATACTTTGTATTTTGTGCATATTGCATCTCGCCGGGGCATATTTTTCCGTATCTTTTGAATTTCTTAAAAACGCCAATATCCAACATCTAGTAGCATTTGATCTTCTCGCAGTAACATTTGACCTTCAAATGGCAGCATTTGACCTTCATGTAGTATCATTTAATCATCCTCAAGACTGTGTGGTGCAGGGTTAGTAGTGAAACATTGGAGGAAGTTACCCTTTGGCGGGACTGATTATATCTCTGACAAATCTACTTGATGACTTAGCACATCCCAACACAAATCAATATCTGACAAGAAAATGCACTTAGTGCGATTGATATTTAGGACTATAAAGGTTTTTCACTCCAATGCCTCCTCGCAAAGCTCTTTGTCGATTTGAGGATGAAGATGCGGCCTTCATGAGAAGTGTATTGCTTATGAATGTCAAATGACAGAATAGGTAGCAAATCCCAATACAAATGTTTGTTTCTACCAGCAAGGTATTCTTCTGAAATGAATGTGAAGGACCAGCGATGATATGGATCACAAGACTTGAATTTTGAATACTATGTCATAATTGAAGATTAAGTTTTCAGAACTCAGTGGCATCTGCTACATAACATCGAACCATAATCTAGCTGTTTGTTACAGCATGCAGTCTTCATACTCATATCTAGACATATTTCTAACCATATGTATTTATCCCTATTTTTAGATATTTTTGTTTAAAGATACTTGTGTGGAATGATTAGCTCCTAGAACCTATAATGTCTATATGGTCTTAAATTAAGTAATAGAAAAGAGCGAAAACCATACAAGTTTGGTACAGTTCAACAACTAATTTATTTTTCATGTAAACAAGAGTGAAAAATGTAAATAGAACTTGCTGTATTTCAAATTAAATTACAAATAATCATAGAATTTCTAGCATAAGTCATAATGATTAACGTTTTGAACAAATTTTAGTGGTATTTAAACAAATCCAACGCTGAAAGTATTGATGTGCATGTGATAGCCTGTGTCGTAGTCATGTGCCAACAGTCTTTAGTCGAATCACAGTAATACAGTCCTAGAACAAATATATCCTTCTTTCAATTTCACTATAAATCCAAGTCTCAATTTCCATGAGGAGCACAGAAAAGAAGACCTAACATTAAATAACTTAAACAAATTCCAGTCGAAATTAAAAACTGGACATAACAATAATGCAACTGATTTCGCTCCGATTTTATAGCACGAATGAATAATTTCTAGATAAAGAAGATTATATAGACCTCTAATTGATCTCAGGTCACAATTATCATTTTCAATATTAAAAAAATACCTAAACGAAAATTTCATTCTAGAAGGTTCTAAATGTTTACAACATAAAATCACAGTTATAGTTAGAAGGTCTGTTACTAATATTATAATATAAATATGGTAAACAACAGGTATTCCTTGCATTTCATGGGAAACTTCCAATACTCTGGACCAAATTACAAAAGCACATTTTGGGTAGAATATAAACATGATTTTGGGTCAAAGTCAGGTCCAAAATAATATTATCCATAGATTATAATGAACAAAAACAAACAAACAATACAAATTAATTATACATAACACCTCATCTCATAAAGAAAAGTACGATTATTCAATAAAAGTTTTTAAACTATTAATCAAATGAACATATGTTATAAATTCATAAGATTAGAGTAAGAATTTAAATGTGCAAATGTTTCGTAGATAGACGTATACTCACGCTTCTTCGCGTACCGTCTTTAGTGTAGGAATAACATCATACAGAGGTCTTATGGTTAACCACATTTGATTGGTGGATGGATTCAGATTTCCAGATCTTTTTAATCGGGTGCTGTCACGTTGTATAAACAACGAAGGATATATAAGCAAAATTTCATTAAATGTGTATTTTGAATTAGAGTTAGCGAAGCTAAAAGTCGTCACCCTTGTAAATAACAAAATTATAACAAAATAAATGAATTCCTGTTTGAAGGAATACTTGTAAAAAAATTGTCTAGCATTTTAACGATAATACAATACGTTTTGGTCATTGACAGGCATTATCAGTTCAAT
The DNA here is from genome assembly GCA_029339505.1 of Unio delphinus. Taxonomy (NCBI): domain Eukaryota; kingdom Metazoa; phylum Mollusca; class Bivalvia; order Unionida; family Unionidae; genus Unio; species Unio delphinus. The sequence continues at coordinate 11,751,981 of JAQISU010000023.1, forward strand.
GTTGGTAATTACATTACGTTTTGGTCATTGACAGGCATTATCAGTTCAATGTTGGTAATTACATTACGTTTTGGTCATTGACAGGCATTATCAGTTCAATGTTGGTAATTACATTACGTTTTGGTCATTGACAGGCATTATCAGTTCAATGTTGGTAATTACCATACGTTTTGATCATTGACAGGCATTATCAGTTCAATGTTGGTAATTACATTACGTTTTGGTCATTGACAGGCATTATCAGTTCAATGTTGGTAATTACATTACGTTTTGGTCATTGACAGGCATTATCAGTTCAATGTTGGTAATTACCATACGTTTTGGTCATTGACAGGCATTATCAGTTCAATGTTGGTAATTACCATACGTTTTGGTCATTGACAGGCATTATCAGTTCAATGTTGGTAATTACATTACGTTTTGGTCATTGACAGGCATTATCAGTTCAATGTTGGTAATTACCATACGTTTTGATCATTGACAGGCATTATCAGTTCAATGTTGGTAATTACCATACGTTTTGGTCATTGACAGGCATTATCAGTTCAATGTTGGTAATTACCATACATTTTGGTCATTTACAGGCATTATCAGTTCAATGTTAGTAATTACATTACGTTGTAGTCATGGACAGGCATTATCAGTTCACTGCTGGTAATTACATTACGTTTTGGTCATTGATAGGCATTATCAGTTCAATGTTAGTAATTACATTACGTTGTAGTCATGGACAGGCATTATCAGTTCAATGCTGGTAATTACATTACGTTTTGGTCATTGATAGGCATTATCAGTTCAATGTTGGTAATTACATCACGTTTTGGTCACTGACAGACATTATCAGTTCAATGCTGGTAATTACATTACGTTTTGGTCATTGACAGGCATTATCAGTTCAATGTTGGTAATTACATTACGTTTTGGTCATTGACAGGCATTATCAGTTCAATGTTGGTAATTTGTCTGCATATAATGTCAGTTATACCATTAAATTTTAGGTCTTTTAATTTAACAGGAGCAGAATTAAATATTATATAGCTTTGTATAACAATTTTTATTTACCTTTCAGAACTTTACTTCTAAGTGGCACCATATAACCTATATTGTGTTGGTGGATCATCAAATCCCATTAATACCACTACAGCTATTAGTAAATACTTGAACTAGTGAATGTATGTTTAGGTTGTAACTCCCATTTCACTGGAAAGCTGGCTTGACGCAAATAGAAACAATTTGTACCCTTGCCTCTTAGGGTAATTGTTGGATTGAAAAAGACTATTCGTCTGAACTACGAATCAAATATAACTTTTTTTTTATAAAGGATTTCGTTATAAGCTATTTAAAAATTACATCAATGTTTGCTACTTAGTATACATGAGTACAAACAAAAATTGTTCCTTAAGTGTTTCCACAAGTGTATAAGTGAATATTTTATTCTGATCACACACTTCCATCTTATTCTGATCACACAGTTCCATCTCATTCTGATCACACAGTTCCATCAGTTATTAATGATATTAATAATAATTATATATAAAATAATGGTATATGCATACACACGCACCGCTAACAAGTATGTCAACTAATGGCATAGTTATATACGTGTCAGTACGTACCAGTAGTATTGTACTGCGTTCCAAGTATAGCACAGTACAAAATCAATTAATGAAAATTAATATTCTTTGTTTTCTCCCAGAAGACTATTGTACTTTAGGGATCCATTAAGCAAATTAATGGATGAGAACAATAAAATGTGCCATCATGCTGCAATTCTACTAGAATTATTATCGTGGCCTCGTAGGACCCATGCTGGGTAATCGAGCCTACTCGATTCGCAACATGACTGCTGGGAACGATATATAGCTGAAAATGTTATAATTTAAAAATGGGTTGTTTTTCTTTAGATAATAATTATTAAATAATATTTCATTTTTTTATACAGATAAGATCGTGTACAAAACGTAGTGTTGTATAATATCACTTGTGTTAAACAGTTTACCGTAGAGCCGGATACAGCAATTTAAAGATTGTTTGGTAACGAACTGACCGTGTGCCGTTTCAGGACCAAGTAAATTATTTTGTTTCCAAACGGTCGAATGCTGTTTTTAGACCTCTTTGGTGGCCGGGTGGTTAGAGCGTCAGATTTGGAAGGTCGCAGGTTCATACCCCGGCAGAGTCATACCAAAGACATATAAAATAGTACTAACAGCTGCCTCGCTAGGCGCTCAGCATTAAGAGGTAAGTGTTATGTAAGACTAGGCGGCCTGGTGTCAGAATAATGTGAGTGGGACATCATGCTACGTGTGTGCGGCATGATGCCCCGGTGCTAGAAATTACTATAAACTGCCACACTGCAGACATCGTAGCGATATGACTGCAAATTGTTAAAGCTACGTTAAAAATCTCTCTCTCTCTCTCTCTCTCTCTCTCTCTCTCTCTCTCTCTCTCTCTCTCTCTCTCTCTCTCTCTCTCTCTCTCTCTCTCTCTCTCTCTCTCTCTCACACACACACACACTGTGCTGTTTACATATCCCAGATAAGGTCGGAAAACCGCCCAACTGCCACTTTAGGACCAAATAAAGGTCATGAAATGGCCAGGTGCCGCTTCATGATGAAGTTAATTTGCGAAACCGTCCGACATTTCGCTACGTTACCTCTTACTGAAACGGCACCAGACCGTTGCGAAACTGCGCTTTTCTCAAAATGGCGTGTAACATTATGATCAAATCCGATGATCAGTGAGTTGCTACGATTGATAAAAATAAATTTCAGGCACGTCCTTCAAAGTTTACATGATTCCCTGGAGTATGTTTAGCTCGTATGCATCAACCAGAAACATTGTGTTAATTTTAAAAATTAATGTGCATTTACAATAATTGTGAGATTACATATCGTATGATTTCCTGATCGATTTTTTTTTTAAAAATTTATCGAGTTTGATAAAACTAGATTTATATATTTGTATAACATATAATAATCTGTTCAATGTCTTTTACAGGCCATATACTTTAGTTTTCACTCGAATGTTTAGACAATTTTGAACTCACTCAGTTATTAGATTATTTGGGACATAATCCTGTTTAAAATTAAACCTTTGATCCGGTGGTATTAAAATATTCATCACATACTTTCATAGTTTACAAACAAAAACTATGGAGATATAAGCACACAGGTGTTATGCGATTATCTGCACAAAGATAACGTGCGCTTCGCTGCTACCTGGGTAACCTGTCATGACGTGCACGTGATTTTAGTGCCGCGCTAGCGCACAGGCATGAACTATTTTAAATCTATCCTTATGTTTTCTAACGTATGTATCGTCACGGTACATCAAACAGATCATACAGAACAGGTGCTGTATATAGGAATATCTGAAGTTAGCAAAACTTAGAAATGAACATTTAAACTGAACTTTGCTCGATTAATTTTACTTGGCCGCAGTAATCATTGTGGTTTTGTAGGTGTAAGTGATCAGAGTGATGGATGTAGCGGACAAGTTAAACGTGAAAACAAAAATGTTTTTCTACGACGAGACATGTATTTAATGGAGAGGTTGATAAATTTCACCGAGGAAGAATTATGCATAAATTATGATGACGCCAGTACTGAAATGAACTTTACCATGGATAACGCATAAAAAGCTGCTATAAAACATATAGGGAACACAAAAAACAGACATAAAACATGTATGGGGAACGCGCACAACAAAAAAAACTAGAAATAAAACATGTATGGGGAACGCACAAAAAGCAGAAGAAAAAAAGTATGTATGGGAAACGCACAAAAAGCAGCTATAAAACAAACAACCTGAAGATCATAAAGATCTCCATGAAAGATGAAGGTCAAACTTTGCGAGAGCAATGTCGTACAGGTATTAAACAGACAATGGAAGGTCAGTAAAAAAAAGAGGAAAATTAAGATATTTTGCTTCAAAATCTTTAGCTTATTTTAAACAAAAGTTTAACAAATTAAAAAAAAAACTCAATGCAATAAGAATCGTAAATAAGAACAATAAATAAAGAGGGGAAGACATGAGTTGCTTTATGTTGGAAATATAATTAATTACATAGAGCAGTGCGAACAGCCGTCAGGTACACTGAAAGGGTGGGGGCAAGTAGAGGTGAGATTGTCGAACATTAGATGGAAGACATGGCAATATGTTCACGATATTTAAGGTGAATATGAAAGAGTAAAAAGAGTAATTAGTTCCAGTTGTCAACTCAATTTGCTGTCAGTTATGTATTTAAGTAAAGGCTTGAGCAAGAACACAGGTTAGGATGAATACTGCAAGCAACTGATACCATGCATTCCATCTAAGAAAATCTAAAGACGGCAATGTCAGGTTTTTAAATTTTGGATTTTGGACGCGATTTCGTTCAGAATCGGCATATGTGGTATATTGACATTGCTATAATCGAATTCGTGCATGTTACCTCGACATATGACAGTACATTTGTCACTTAGTTCGTTATGGTTTGATGCAATAACAAAAAGGGGTTTGATGCGATGATATCCGCCAGACTGGCGTTCCTAAACTACTTCTGAAGAGGAACCGCGGCAGCTTATTTGATTGAGCATCAGACTCCTAGTCCACGGGTAGCAGGTTCAAGCTCTGCTTGTCTGCATCTGTGATTCCATTGGAACAGTACTTATACCTCGCTTCCTCAACAAAATAAAACCAACAATGTGTTGAAAATATCGTTAAAACTAGCGAGGCTAAAGCAAATAGTTCTTTAAGATTCGACAAAAACTGTTTGTACCCATATTCATTAAATACATATTATATTGAGCATGCAGATGACCTGGTTTGATTGTCAGGCTGTAATGGCATTGCACGATTATACATTTAAATATCAAGAATTTAAAAAAAAAAATACCAACAAATAGTCTGTTCGTTTTAAGAAACTATCATTAAAACTATTCTGCCTTCAGTTATAACATTTTAGTAATAATTGCATATAAAATACGTACTAATTAAGATATCTAGATCTGCATGCATATGTGTATGCACATGCTTTATAAAAAATTTAGCAAATACACGTTGAACACAAATGCATATCCATTTTTAATTTCACTTATATCGAGCCCATTGTGAAATAATAATATTTTAAAGCAATATATAGCTAAAGATTTAACAAATGTATTTATTTTGTTTTCATTCTCCTGCATGAAAGAGCTAATCCGCAAATTTTTCTTTGTTAGTGCATCAATCTCTGTAGAAGACAGGGAAAGCATCTGTTTAAGGGATTCTTCGAACAATAAGCTAAAAGCGTCACCTTAACAAAGGTATGATATATTATCTGAAGCACTCTGTATATTACTTGTAACAAAATCGGAGAGATGGAAATGGTACCATTATTGTGTATCAGTAGCATTAAGGTTATTGAGAAAAACCAGAACCCGTTTTGGGCCTGGATTTCCATTTCCTGTATGACAGATAGCAATATTTCTAATGAATATCTCTACTATTAAAAAGTAAATAAAAATGCCTGATTCTATGCTTTCCAGGCAAATCCCTCGATTGTACATAAGCAGAATTACACTTTTCAATTACTTAAATTCATCACGATTAATAACGCTGTTAGAGTGATCAAAACTGAATCGATTATTTTATATCTTTTTCTGAGTAAAATCTCGTTTATGTTCCATGTAGCCATAACAGCAAAATCATGTTAAATGCTAAATGCATCGTACATGTAGATGGAGGGGCCAAATTGTTTTAAAAGCTGGATGCATAATGATCCCTATGCATTGAGGCAAAGGTTTCCATTAGCACAAGATAGTGCTGTGACAATATTATGGATGCTGGCTGAAGCTTGGATTAATGCTGACGTCCACCTAGAGGAATATATGCGAAAGCTTCGTCAACAAACGCATCGAATACGTGGACTTAATGTTAGTGAATGTCTGATTTTATTCAAGAAGATACTTTGGAAATCCATTAGAAAAAAGTCTTTAGACCACATGAAGGATATAAATAATGACATATTTAACAAGAATATTTACTTTAAAGTGCTAGAAAACACATTCAACACGTTTGTGTGATTCGAGTTTTCTGTCGAAAAGTCTGCAACATCTATGCATAATTTCTACATTGTGTTCGCATGATCGTGACAATTTGTTTGTCAAACCAAAACAAGTCTGAAGTTCAGGAAAAGAATAAACTCCTGATATATGTAATAACTTCCTAAACGAATGATATAAATTTCTTTAAAAAGTTTCAAATATGTATAAAAGTTACTTTCAAGTTTCTGAAATCGGATAGTGACCACTAAATACATTAGGTCTGCACCATTGATTCGTTGGGAATGTTGAGTGTGTTAATCATTACGCAATGTTTGCAAATTATGCCAGTTTTTCCTAATTGTTGCTATGATACCGGGATTTAATTACTTTCCAGACAGAAATTTAGGACCGACAATTCAACAGTTGCTACGAGAATTAACCTTTTAATTAATTATCATGTTCTCTTAGGTTTGTCGTTTTTATCTACTGAAAATATAAACCTACACAACAATGTCTTTTATGTTACGGAACTATGAAAGCTGTACATGATAACTTTTAACGATTTTAAAGTATGTAAAGAAATTACTAGATTGTAAACGTTTTTCCAGTTAAGAGACTTTACTTTGACAAAATGTAAACATCAAACAATTATATTTTAAAGATTAACATGTAAATTGTATATAATAAAACTCTTCCTTTGGATGTTACATATGTTTCGTACCATTACTACAGATTTAAATTATAGCCCTTCATCCAAATAACCTGTATTCGTCACTTGCACAATCTTTCCACGTGTTGCATGTCTTTGAAGATTACGACATTGTGAAATTTTTAGATTTGCCTCATATCAACATAATGTTTGGAAAGTGATATTTCAACACCTAGACAATTTTCCCATTTCTTTATATTATTATTTTAAATTCATACTTATATAATACTATAGATAGAAACATTTAGTATATAGTACGACAAGAAGACCGTCATTATGAACTAGTACGATTACATGTATTATACACAGGTGAATCAAGTTTCTTTGTTGTGGCCCATCTAACAAAAATTCCTGGAAAACAAGTATGGATAAACATTTGCTGACTCTAAATTTTGGAAGTCAGGAATGATATTGGTTTGTGAATTGTTCTTCATTCATACCTTCGGAAACTCAAGAAATACCAATGCGATTGGATATACTTTCCACCAATGAAGTGAACATCTCATGTGATGACTGGAAAGTTTAAGAATCCCTGGATCTTTTTTCATTCAAGGTAAGAAAATATTTCGTTTTTTAAATATTTATCTGGCTTTTGAATCTGCCAAATTATTACTCGAAATTCATTTCTTTTTCAATTGCATTTTCACAAACATATTAGCATATTAACATTTTCTTCATAGAAATGAGGTCGATTTTCTTTGTCAAGTTTGAGTTTCATTATTAAACACCTGTTTATATATCATACGTTAAAAGTAACATGGTTTTGTAAGTCGAGGCACGAAAAAATTGGATATACCCATCATGTGGCTATATCGAATTCTGCTTTGCCCATGGCGTATAAATTACACGCATATAATTATGATTTAAAAGGACGACACCTGCTGATTTATTCTCCAACCGGTAATGAGTTTGCAGTTGTTAATAGTCATTCAAAAATCAAATAAAACAAGATAGAAAATACCGACAAAATAGTTATACACCATTTTAACCTACATTTTGGAAATGAACAAAGAATTTGTTACATCTTCCTCAAAAACATTTATTCACTATGTCTCTGTATGTGCGTCTGTATTTCTGTGTCAATGTGTGTCTCTGTTCGATCGGAGTATATATATATATATATATATATATATATATATATATATATATATATATATATATATATATATATATATATATATATATATATATATATATATATATATTATATATATATATATATATATATATATATATATATATATATATATATATATATATATATATATATATATATATATATATGAGAGAGAGAAGGGGAGAGAGA
>JAQISU010000023.1:11762500-11785000 GCA_029339505.1 Unio delphinus
TCCTCAACATGGTTACATTTTATAATGTCAAGAGCAAACCAAAACAGTGATGATAAATGTCCATGTTCATCTTATTTGATCACAGGCAAAAAGAAAACACTCTGCAACTATAAGACTAGACTCGCACAGATATTTGTATGCTTGTTATTTTCTTTAAAATAGTTTGTTTTACAATTTAATCATCAGAAAGTAAATCTAAACATACTTTATGAAATACTTATCAGATGAACGAATATAAAACTCTGGCAAATTTTTCATTCACATGAAGTAAAACAAATTCTCTAACCAAGGTTCCGATATGTTAACCCTTTCTACACCTTAGCGGATCGATATTTTAGTGGTTTGTCCCATCGACATCTATTGGATTTCACTAGTTACCTCCCACAGTATGAAATAACAGCTAACCAATAGCGTTTAACAGCGGTACATTGTATATCGACCAGAAATGTTGGTGGCCATTGTCTTTTAAAGGATACTTTGTAAAATGAACATCAAAAAGTGTGACTACATACCAGAGAGGAGCCACTACAAGTATATTTGAGTGAAATGTTTGTGTAGAAACATGGGCCGCCAGTAGAAAAGTCCTTATTTATGTGTCTATTCAAGTTGTGTGTTCACCTTGTCTCGATCATGTAGAAACAGTCTTCAAATTTGAACAACTAAATCGACTGGATGCGGTAGCTTGCTGCTGCATCCAATGAAATTCACAGACCCGAAGCACATAAATATCTGCTCGATCCGTCAAGGCTTAAATTCGGTTAAACATTATCACAACCTTGGCTAGCGACGATGTAACTAATTTAATGTCATAAATATTCACAGAAACGTGTTTGTTTACTCTTAAGACGATAGAGTTTTCCTGACCTTCGTGATGATCTTTTTTCTATATTTTATCTATCAAGTCGACGGTAAAAACAAAAATGCAAGGAATGTTGACTGCATTGATATTCATGACCGATACTGGTTAATGAAATATTATCATTGATATTGTACTATACCGAGGGGAAAAATGTCTATTTTACTGGGTCAAACATTTTAAAAAATTAGATATTGGTAGAATAACTTCATAACTTTGATATTTTTGATAACTTTCAATGCATTTGTATATTTCTATATGTCGTGTACACACAGCCTTTAAATCTCAGCAACGGCGTTGTTTGTTTTATTTGTGGTATTGTTCAATCTATAAACGCCAAAAAAAATATAGAAAGAAGTCAAGGACCGTGAAACTTGAAGGAAAAGGCAAGTTAAATTATTAATGGGATTCATCCTAATATTAGAAGCTGAAAAAGAAAATGTAATTTATTAAAAATGTTCGACGTTAAATGTTTAACTGAATGTATGCTCTATGATAGTTTCATGTCATTGTATACAATTCGACGGTTCTAATCCTCCCGTTAGTAAAGATAGAACATGTATGGACCGATGAGTAATTATGAATGTATCGGAATGTTGCAACCGATTAGAAGCGTCAATTTAGAATCTCAGAACACAGAATATTATTAGGGGCTTTGGATCACGACGTACATCAAAAGCCTCGCCAATAAAGGCAAGTTGAGTGGCGCCACGTGATATTGATGTTTTAGAGGACCATCTATTATCGAAAGAGTATCAGGCGCATTATTCTGCCTATACCACGAAGACCCGTAACCCCACACCTACGTTCCGAAGCTATGAAAAGGACTAAACCTTGGTATGAGTTTGCAACTATTTGCTTTGCTTCCGGACTTGACTTTTTTGTGATTACAGTCCGAGCCTTCCGTACGTCGCTGCAATCGCAACAATGGCAGTACTCGAGTGCCGAAGGTGTACGGATTCAAGACGCCAATCGACCAGTCTATGTGTACTACGGCAGCTGGCTTCCCAACAACCATCACGGATAACGCGGCCCTGTTGACGATCGTCATCTCGACCGATGCCAATGCGTGCAATTGCCTTCATCAAGACGCCTCAGTGACTTGATGAAGGAAAGGCTGCCAGTCATCGTGTTGCAAAAATGTGCAGTGAGGCAGGGCAGGAACGCGCCCGAAATATGAAAAACGATACCGCCTCCGAAAAGCGAAATTATCAATCAGGTGGCCCACCAGAGACCTACTGACGTGTGTGCGTGTGCGTGTGTATGTGTGTGTGTGTGTGTGTGTGTGTGTGTGTGTGTGTGTGACGTCCTTACCGTCATTTCGGCCACGTTCTTGGTCCTATGCCTCTCCCTATCACCATCAGATGGCCCAAGATGGCATCCTTCCCGAACATGTTATACTCCGCCATCGACATGGGAGACATGTACACCGCCACCGCAACATATGAGACAAAAAGTAGTACTTGTACAAGGCCCGCAACCCCAACAAAAATGCTAAAATTAAAATACGCGCTGACGATCATAGCACACTTTTCCCTTACTAAGCAATGTTCAGCAAAAGTATTCTCAGACTGAGTCGGTGTTTATTATATTTTTATTTTATTTAAAAACTGTGAACTGCAGGTAAGCTTTCGTACTTACTTGAATTATTTACCGTTAGGATGACAAAATGAAAATTTTACACCATGTCAAAACGTTTATTTGAAAACGTTTTCAATTCATATCACTTTCATTAGAGTAATCATACAATAGTCTTAAATGCATTGTCCCCAAGCGCTCGAAAGAAACTTTTAACGTAAACATTAAACTCCTGATACTTAAAATATTTATTTTTTAATTTGACCGTAACGTTTAATGTGCTGAATATATTTTCGTCGGAAGACAAATACCCTGAGTTGTGTATTATACCTTTCGACTTTTATATCTAAATGCTGCAATGAATGCTTGAAATATTGAAGCACTTCAAGACTGGTATATTCCGATATTTACCGAAAAAGAGGATAATTAACTAGTACATGATAAAATACATACAGTGCAAAGTATTGAATAAAACATGGATTTGACACAAATGAACGGAATGACATGGATCTTGGTTCGCATTGTAATACACAAATATAGTCATGATATATATATATATATATATATATATATATATATATATATATATATATATATATATATATATATATATATATATATATATACAGCAACAACGCATTGTCTCTTTTTCACTCTAGCGTAAATTTGCGAAGAGAAAACTAACTCTAACAAATTATTTCTTCTATTTAAAGAACTAAGAACTAATAATTGGTTATAAAGTTTTATTCTCAACATTCCTTAGATATATACTGGAGCGATTGACATGAACGAATTTTGTTGACATTATCCACTTTGAAATGAAGAAAAAGATTAGGTTTAAGCGAAGTTATATCTTTCAATAATATGAAACGGTCTCTTCAAAGACAATGGTAAAAAAAAAATAACTGTAATAACGTATGTACTCGCTTCTGAGTCCAACTGCAAACTGCACTAATTGTATATTACGCCGGCAGATCTGGGTGTGTGCAGTTTTTTATGAGTAAGAATTCGAAATAAAAAGCATAGACCCTGATCTGCATGCGCATTATGTGACGGCAGGTCATGATCTTTCTTGCTTACAGTTTGACTGAGCTTATAAGCGAGTACGTACTGTAAGTATCAAATGTTTTTTTATTACAAATTTACGTCAAAAGATTAAGATGTGAAGGTGGAAAAGAAACTTTATTACTTTTATTATTTCTCACAAATGTTCCATGCAATTAAACAGCCTAAGTTTCATGATCATTCTTTACTGCAATGCTATCAACTTTACACTTTTAGAAACATTTATTAAAATACAATTATTCTATTATATAGTGTTTTAATCCATGATTTCCACCACCATTCTCATATCTCCACAAAAATGCAGAGTCAAACCAAACACATTAAAATTCCGTAATATTTTGGAAGGATCCACTGGGGTTTGTGTACTTTTCTCAATCATCGTTTCTGAGTCTTGTCCATTTTGTGGAGACTATTCTTATTAAAAGGAAACAGTCTTCCATTTTATTTTTCTTATTAAAAGGAAACCGTCTTCCATTTTATTTTTCTTATTAAAAGAAAATAGTCTTCCATTTTATTTTTCTTACACGACATAATACCTTCCCTCTTCAAAATATGGCTATTTCAAGTCAGGAAAATGTTATTAATGACCCACCAGACTCAGCAGATGCAAATCACTTTCATTTTGCCATTCGATTTACCTGATAATAGAACAATACACTAAGGGATATATTTTGTGCAGTAGAATTTGTCCTTGGCTCGATGTAGCTGATACACGTCTTTGGCGGAGGTGGTGGTAGTGGTGGTTGGTGGTGGTGGGACGCTAATGAAACGTTTCACTTTTCGAATATGAAAGTATGAAAGATGTTGGTCCCCCCCCCCCAGTCCAACATTAGAAATGACTTTGTCTAATCCGGACATAAAGTTATATTTTGAGTGTGACCTTTACAATTTAAAGAAACTGTAAAACAAAATCTTACAATGATTTTAACCCATGTGTTTTCCAGATTAGAAGTCCATTCAACAACTTCTACAGTTGAGAGAGAGAGAGAGAGAGAGAGAGAGAGAGAGAGAGAGAGAGAGAGAGAGAGATTTGGATTTTTGACGTAGCTTAAACAATTTTTCACTCGTATCGCTACGATATCTGCAGTGTGGCAGTTAATAGTGATGCCTAGCACTAGGGCATCATGCCGCAGACATATAGCATCATGTCCCACCCCGTCACATTACCCAGACACCAGACCAACCAGTCCTAGCACTAACCCCTTAATGCTGAGCACCAAACAAGGCAGCTGATAACACCATTTTATAAGTATTTGGTATGAATCTGCCGGGGATCGAACCCACGACCTCTCTCATCAGAGACGGACACTCCAACAACTAGGCCACCGGAGAAGTTATAGGAAGGAAATATATTAGCAACATTGTTTTAAAGTTGCAGTACTTTTTGTAGATAAATATCTGATATAGTACAATTTTAAAAAGCAACTTTCCCTTATGGTATAAATAGGTACAAGAAATTCTTTCCTAATTACTTATATTACTAATTATAATTACTTTTATTACTAATTATAATTACCTTTATTACTAATTATAATTACTTTTATTTTGTTTCTTCCTAATTAATTACCATACACTCAGATCGTTCAAGGCCGAAGTTCAAAATCGGACGTGTGCTGGTAGAGGTTGGGTAGTATATGTTACGTATGAATCGCAATTGGTTGAGTAGTTGGAATTTTATTATAGAAATGTATTAAGCAAGAAGCAATAAGAAAACACCTACTGGACTTTCTCGTGGTGTACTGCATAGCAAGATAGTAAGTCTCCTTTTATATTTAGGTCAATAAGGAGAAGCTTTCTGGACATTAATAAAATTTAGAAGGTAAGGTATAATTCCTTCCTTGTTACGGTGTGGCCTCGGCCTAAAACCCAGTTCAGTTTTTGGAGAATATGTCAGTGATAACAAAAATGTATTAGCCACAGCAAATTTTACAATAAATATGTGTGGGGAATTAAGTCATATCACGGGATTTTCAATGTCGACTTGAAGTCTCAAGTATTTTGTAAAGTTGTAATTAATTTTCCAAATAGCAGTCGCGATGACAACTAGACTAGATAATTTATCATACCAAATAAAAGACGAGAGACCTTGAAGGTGCGCTCTCTGTGATATTAGTAATTAATTAATATCAGTTCCCTGTGATAATTAGTAATTAATTAATATCTATTATCTGTGATATTAGCAATTAATTAAGATAAATTAAAGGTGATATTAGTAATTAACTAATATCAATGATAGGTGATATTAGTAATTAATTCATATAAATTATAGGTGATATTAGTAATTAATTTATAACCAATTAATTTCTATGTGATATTAGTAATTAACTAATATCAATAATCTATGATATTAGTAATTAATTAATATCAATTATAGGTGATATTAGTTATTAATTAATATCAATTATAGGTGATATTAGTAATAAATTCATATCAATTCAATTATATGTGATATTAGTAATACATTAATATATATTGTCTGTGATATTAGTAATCAATTAAGATAAATCAAATGTTATATCAGTAATTAATTAATATTAATTTTCTGTGATATTAGCAATTAATTAATATCAATTATATATGATATTAGTAATTAATTAATATCAATTATATGACATATTGGTAATTAATTAATATCATTTATATGTGATATTAGTAATTAATTAATATCAATTATATGATATATAGTTTAACTCTAATGATAATAGTTTATCTCTACAGTGTTACCCCTAACAATCAAGATCTCTCTCTCTCCTAACAATCAAGATATATATATATATATATATATATATATATATATATATATATATATATATATATATATATATCTCATGGAATATTTCCATTTAGTGCGTATTCATGGAATGGTTTCATACAGTAGCTGCTCATAGAAAAAGGACACATGTCATCGATTTTTAGCTTCTTCCTATCAATTGAAAATCTCCCAATTGTTGCACATATCTCTGTTAACCATCCTATTTCCTTATTATGATGCATTCATTCGGCACAAAAGTGTAGAGTCTCAGTCTACTTGTCGATTATGACGGGTCAATCTTTCTTACATTAACAACGTTTGTTAAAAAGAAGAAATCAGAGACCAGTCTCTCCAAAGAGGTTTAAGTAGAACAGATATATAAATAATACTCAGGGATTTGCAAAATCCTGTTTGATACTGGGTCTCACTCAGCCATATCATATCGCATTTTCGGCCATATTTGTGCTTGAATTGGACATGAAGATCATGAGGTGTGTTTCTTCAACTGTGAAGAACATCGAGCTTTGTTTTTGTTCTTTTGTTTTTATGTTAAAAAAAAACAACTGTATTCATAATCCCCATGTGCAAGATAAATTATCTCTAGATGCTGAGAAATTAATGCTGAGACAGCTTGTAACTAGCTGAAACAAGATATAAAGTAAATGATGAAGTGATCTACAGATTGAGTAATTAGTTTCAAAACATTATTATAATTACGTAATAAATCAGTTGATTTCTAATTTTACACTGCCAGAGAATGAGATGTTTCGTGACTTTAGGCTGAATTATACATACCACTATTCTCACGTATAAGTCTGGTCCAACCGCTAACAACACATACCCTAATCAGGACGTCATTTTTTTTTTCGGTGAGTGTGTGTGTGGGGGGGACAAAACTTGATGGGCTTGTACATTTTCGTATATAGTCTACAACAATTTTAAATCACGTCCAAATTCGGGGCGGGGGGGGGGGGGGGGCATTATGGCGTCTCTGCCTTAATCTGCCGACGCATACTCCGCCACCAGATCAGGTTCTGTGCTGTTTACTAAAATGAGTAGTCCTAGAAAAACTTCGTAGATCCTGATTTGCGCATGCCGATTTAGGACTTTTTCAGTTGGATACGGTAACATGTCAGTTTTTTTTTATCGTTTTAGCCAATGTCTTCCTGTTTACTTCACATATATCTTGATTTCTTTGCACAAGAATTGGCCAACAAAAGGTTCGTACTATCTATTCAATCCTTGTTCACGGATTCCGTTCGAATATTGATGAGCAAATCTGTGTCAGACTTTCTATCTTATCAATGCCTTCGATAAAATAGCTGAAATTTCGACAGAAATAATTTTCCTTTAATTGTTAGGATTTCGCTAGACATATCTGAACTACGTTCCGTTGCCTGGTTCTGTTTCGGGGTAAGGAACCATTTAATCCTGGTGTACTGGGGTCGAGTGATAGGAGGCCGTCAGAAGAAAGTGATCAACATCGTCGGTCGCCGCTATGTCGCTGGGCAGACGAAACAGCGCGAAACAGATCAGCAAGTCAAAATTCGAGTTTTAGATACAAACAATACGTAAAATGCGCATCTTCTTCCATTAAATATCAGAGTCGAGACAGAACGTTCTCTTTGATTGTATTACTTGAGAATTATCTCTAATAAAGAAAGTATTCATGTGCGTAGGTCTAAAACTCTCTTTACTAAAATGCTCCATCAAACAATCAATCGATATTTCAGTTAGCCCAGTCCATATTTAAGTTAGCCTGGTCCATATTTCAGTTAGCCCAGTCCATATTAAAGTTAGCCCGGTCCATATTTCAGTTAGTCCAGTCCATTGCCCAGTCCATATTTCAGTTAGCCTAATCCACCATATTTCAGTTAGCCCAGTCCATATTTCAGTTAGCCTAATATATTTTTTAGTTAGCCCATGAATAATATATCAACAATATTGAAAATGTACAATATGATAAATAGATTGTATCTTCCATATTTGAATATATGTCAACTAGTTAACGACAGACATGGAAACATTGGATGGGTACGGGTGACAGTACAAAAGGTTTCCATTTCGCGAGCGAAATATTTCCTTATATCAACTTATAAAACGTAGATTTTCCTTTTCTTATATATTTGTTTCATATATCTTTCCGGCAAATGGTAGGGAAACATCCAGATTGATCTGGATGTTTCTCTACCATTTCTGTACCAATGTTATTACAGCTATTATATTGATGAAAAAGAAGTTCCGAAATTGCGAAACAATTTTAGGGCAATGGCTTTTTTGAACTTAGCTACTGCATATAATGTTTCAAATTATGCATTTTGTCCATGGAATGCCTTTTTTCATAGGATAATGTAGAGATTTTAATTTTGTCGACACATATCTGGGAGTGTATTTATACAGAAAGCAGTGTGTTGCTTCTCAAACTACAGTCAAGCGCTTTAAAGGAATCATTACTTTCGACATTCGTTTCAACATGTTTTCATTTTTTTCCCTACCCACCTCGACTTGATTGTCCATATCTTCCATTCACCAGAAATGAATTTTGATACGTAGAATTTACACTAAGACCCCACCCCTACTTCAAGTAAAGTATCACTCGTTTTGCACTTATAATAAGTCGCAAGCTGCCTCAATCCTTTCGCGGGTTCGTAAAAAACGCAATCTGACAGGTCCAACCTTGCACGCAGATCTAATATGTAGTGGTAAGTCTACTTTTACTCCTTTGCCCAATGGCAATTCGGACCAAAGATGCGATTAGATGCTCGAACATTTATGTCGGAATAATAGCTCGAACGCACCACGCCCTAGACTTGCATGCGGTCATTTACGGTACGCGATCATAAGCACAATCAAACAACCTAACACAATATGGTGATCTACCAGTTTAAGTGCGGAGTAACATTTGTTTCAATGTATACGGTAGTTAATATTTTCTACCAAAACTGTTATATATCAGGTGATACGGCATGGTGTTAAAACCGACTGATTACCCTTGTTTTTTCGATCCATATCTCTGAGATAAACTGTGTCACATTATCGGTATGAATTTCCTCTGAAATCTCTCCAGTACGAATATGTTTCAGATATGCGCTCGGCTTCGATACTCGGTAAATAGATCTCCTTCAGGTGTATCCTGGCATCTTACAAGGCCGAAATGTATCTATTATATTTTTGACTGTCTGATCGAAACAAAAACAAAAAACCAATTCTAATTAGGAGTATAAAAACAGCGGCTGTTTTTATCGTTAAGTAACAAATCGCGTTTTCCGTGCATAACGTCTTCGCCGTTCTCGTTAAGAACAGTTAATCGTCGTCCATTATGTAAATAGGGTTCACTCGATGGTCTAAAAACACGCACAGTGATTTCTGATAAGCATTGCACTGTCTGTGACAAAACGTCGCCCAACAATCGGAAACCTGTAATTGATAGTTGACCTATTGTATGTACATAAAAAGCATTCCGTTGACTAAATGCGTAAGGCATTATAGTCTTCTCCTGGATAAATGTGTGTGTGTGTGTGTATGTGTCTGTGTGTATGTGTGTCTGTGTGTGTGTTTTTTGGATTTTTAATGCAGCTTTAACAATTTTTTCAGTCATACGATGTCTGCAGCGTGACATTTTGTAGTTAAGTCTAGCACTGAAGCATCATGCCACAGACATGTAGCATAAAATGTCCTGCCCAGTCAAGTTATCTTACAGATATAAATCTGCACTGATTTACATGGATTTCACCTAATTTTTCATATAATATAATATAATATAATATAATATAATATAATATAATATAATATAATACAATACAATACAATACAATACAATACAATACAATACAATACAATAGAATAGAATAGAATAGAATAGAATAGAATAGAATATAATATAATATAATATAATATAATATAATATAATATAATATAATATAATATAATAGGATGTTGACACCGAAGCCTAGAAATTAGGTGAAATCCATGTGGGATCGAATATATAGAATCATGTGAAATTTAAATTTGCACATCTTTTACTGTAAATGGAATGTATTCTTAATACCAACTGTTCACAATGCCAAGAGAATAAGGAATAATTTGAATACCATACTTCGTATCAGCTGGCGTACAAAGCACTGCCGCCCAATAGAAAATTTTGATAACACAAGGTGATTTGCGCCTACTACGGAAAATCAGCAATCCCAAAATGATATGAATAGTGACGAGAAAAGTATGCTGCGCTGAAAGATTTATTCAACTCTTAATACATTACAAAGAAGTTGGTCAAATGCAGTTAGTACGACTGTACACAACATAATAAGATCAGAAACAACTTGTAAAGCTGAAAGCTTAGTTACGACGCAGTCAATAGGCTAAAACAGTTTGCATAAAATGACACGTATAATAGAAAACGATTGGAAAGCATGAATGCACGCAACTCGATCCACGATATAAAAAAAAGTATTACCTGTCCAGCAAACTACAGTAAAGGTTATAATATTAATAATATTTAGCTTTCCGCAGTAATTCTTTTTCAAATAAATTCCTATGGGTGCACGCATGGTAACGGACGTTTCATATCGGTATGTGTATTGGGTCAAATGCTCTTCATTTCAGTAATCCAATATAAACAGTGGGAAAGCAAGATTTTATATGAAGTTTATTCATACTTTTCTCTTATAACGTCTAAAAGACGTCAAATAAGAGTTAATCAGTTATTCTTTCTCTCTTTGACAAAGGACATCTTTATCTTTGCCATTCCCTAGTATTAAGGAATTTGCATTATGATTTGACCTATACAGTCCCGGATTACCCATTAGGCAGAGTAGGCAACTGCCTATGGGCCCCCATGAGACCGTGACCGTGGGTCTGGGGCCCCAAAAGTTTGACTGCCTATGGGCCTCCACGGTGCTTAATCCGGCGCTGGACCTATATGATACGTTCAAGAGATGTCGCGCTAGTTTATGTAATACAATGGAAAGCGACATCGCGATATTTTCCCCCATCTCTGATTTATTTCAAGACATATTGTCTGCCTTCGCCTAAACCAAATTTTTTTTTTTAAAATTTAAAATGATTTACTGGTTATAAATGTGTAAACAGACCCAGAATCGTTCAAGGAAATTACTGATATTTACAAACGCAAAGTCATCTCCGTTAAACTGAATACGGGTTTGGAAAACCTCGATATGGTGTCCCAATACTAATTTGAGACCAGCGTGACACATGAATGTTTGTTTGAAAGAAACTAAATGGCATATTGACCAAATACGGATATTGTGGTCATTATTCAAACAATGTGGCAGTTGATTTATGCCATTTGTTCGGACAGGGTGCACAATGTTACGACTGTTTGACCTACCGCGCGGAACGTACAACATAAAGAGCGTGTAACGTGTAAATAGACACTGTTGAGAAATATGCAGACGATAATGATATAAAGGTAAAGTGTGTCAGATGACAATTTCCTGTCTAATTTGATATTTTAATTTCGAAGGGAGTGGGGTGGATCCCCCATTTATGCTACCCATGCTGTGTAGAAATTAACGAATGATATCCTTCAATTGGATGGTAACTCGAACATCTTGTTCGTATCATGTTGTGCGTTGATACCCGTCCGAACTAAGGCCCTTTCGAGCAGGACTTTTATAAATAAGTCTACATAATAACAGTTGTATCGTTTTAAGACGAGTGTTGTACCTCATTCACGATGTTTAATAGTCACGCACGCACACAATACATTAAGGAACTATTCCCATTCTATCTTTTATTCCTGGAAATACTTTCGCTGTAAGTTGTTTATTTTTTTATCTTAAAGCAAAACATGTCACCAAAAACGATCATGTAAAATCATGTCTGAGAGACTTAACTATCAAGATTGCAACTATTTACTAATAAAAAAAAAGATTTTGTTGTTGTTGCAAAGCATTATCTTTTAAAATACACGCATACCTAAAATATATTACTTTACAATAGATCAATGGGTAGATCGATACATAATCAACTTGAGGTGCGCGTTATACATACATACATACATACATACATACATACATATATACATATATATATATATATATATATATATATATATATATATATATATATATATATATATATATATATATATAAAATGGTCATTTTACGCTGTACAGGTACTTAGTTTCCGTCAGTAAGGAGTGTACATCAATTTCTCAGTAATTTATTTACAAATTTAATCATATTGAAAGCGTTATTTCATCTTTCTAACAAAACAATTGCAAATATTATTACTATTTCTTTTTTGTACGAATCAAATACTATTCAGACATTTAAAGTCTCCTGTCCGTGCATATGCAACAGTAAAAATATAAACGAATAGCGAAGGGACATTTAAAACTTTCGCCGCTGAAATAAATACTGAATTTTTTAAAACACGTCTGAAGATAACGTAAAATTCTATATGTTTCTCTACAGACTAATGAGGCAGGGTCGTTGCCCAATAAAATAACGACGTTTACCTATACGCATGGTTATCATTAATATCAAACATGCGGATAATGCATAAGTTACAACACAAAATACGACTTTCTGTCAGTACTTATCCGTCCTAAATTAGAAGTTGTAGGATCGGGCTTTTGTTGCAAAAAATATAGGTAGGGATCCATACCGTCTCTACTCGCCTATAGGTCGAGCCAAACTGTAATCAACATATACCTGATTGACAGTAGCATAATTCAGCAGTAGATTAAGATCTATGTTGTTTTCTCTGCTGGTTAGTCCTTGCAAACTGCACAAACCAGATCTGCCGGTGCATTATAAGCCTGCAGATCTGGGTCCAGTCAGTTTATAGCTGGGCTCGTATAATAAGTAAGCTTATACAACATTTTTGTTCATTCCCGAAAGATGATTTACAATCATCGATCATGTCAAAGATGGCCAAGGTACTGACTTAAATCAGATATAAATGTCTGATAAATTAAAAGCAATGAGTGACTAAAGTGTATAATAATATTCCATTCTTGCTTACAGGCGTTGTCCCAAAATATTTTGAATTTTATGTTAATATTTTCAAGTTTTATAAAATTCAATCAATAACTTATTTCCCTTTAATACAAAGTGAAAATTTTAAATAATTGTACAGTCTTATAAATTAACTCCCACAAAATCTAAATGTTTTAACACAAGTCCAAAGATATGGAGTATTCCGAATGTATTCCAGCTGTGATCCGAATGAAATCTAAGTTTGAATGTGTTTTTATGCTAATAGTCTTGATGTATCACAATTACAATGACATAATTCAAAATGCCCTTGAACGAATTCACAATAATCCAAAAATAGTTATTTAGTCTTTTAAAAAAAAAGAGCGCTTCGCAATTCCAATTAATAATTTAATAAAATTAATTAAATCCAATTAACTGAACTAAACAAATATTTATTCCAATAAAAATGACATAAAGATATGAAATAAATAACTGTTTACTTCAAACTTATATTCAGACTGTCACCTGAGTTATGACACAAGAAAATGCCCTATGGACCTAGGTCATTTACAATGAAAAGTTCCACCAAACTGTAAACAAACTGCTTCTAGAACATTCTTAATTTCTAAACAGAATTATACATTAAATTCATCATCTATAACACGTTTACCTCCAAATAAGAATAACCGTAATATATAATCATACTATCTAACTCGTGGAGAGATATAATCCATTTAATATGTTCTTTACAAATTAGCAATACATATTCTTTCATTGCATTTTGAGTTTATACACCTGGATGTATCTTGAAAATTATACACATCTTTTTATCAGACGCTATCACATACTGTAATGCTGGTTGAAACTTCCGCCCATTTCAGTCTTGTGCCCACGATTTTGTTCTAAAATTATGAAGTTCAATCGTGGCTTGGTTGTTTATTAAATACATCGGAAGGAACGACGCTGAAGAAATGTAAGTGTTTTTCAAAATATACATTTATAACAAACGATAATGGTTTTGCATGAAATATCTACATATGTTAGATATTAATTAGGGATTCCTGGTTATTGAAAAATACACTCATAAAATGATGAAGGAAAACTTCTGATTTGTTTATTATTTATATGTATGACTAGCGTTTGCGGGATGATTAAATAAAACAGTTTATATCTATCTTATCGATTTCTAGGCCATTCCTGAAATGGAACTATATTTAACCAACTTCAACAGAATTAATACTTCACTCCATGTCAATAAATGTTGTTTCCTACCTTTTTCGTGACTTTTCAAAATCTTCAGATTCTATTTCTTCCAATATATTCAACTATTTCTACCAGTGTAACCACGGCACGGCAAAAAACTACACATGGGCTCAGAGCATCATGACGTGGTCAGCGTTGGATGTCACCAATGTCTGCTTCACTTAAACGTATAAAAAAAGTCAATTTCGAA
The DNA here is from genome assembly GCA_029339505.1 of Unio delphinus. Taxonomy (NCBI): domain Eukaryota; kingdom Metazoa; phylum Mollusca; class Bivalvia; order Unionida; family Unionidae; genus Unio; species Unio delphinus. The sequence continues at coordinate 11,777,150 of JAQISU010000023.1, forward strand.
TTCCATATCTCTTTGAAATTGATGGTGTCTACTGTTGCTATAAATCACGATTTAATGTTGCGTGGAACTTTGTCCACGGGCAAACGCGTGTCATTTTAAATCATAAAAGACCTATATACAACGTTCACATGAGTCCAAATGACATATCGTTTCGCACCTTTACATTATGAATCTTTCGACAAGCAATAATTCAAACACAAATTTGCTGTTCTTCGGTGCCGAACGCAACATTTGTGTGTTCCACCTTGTGAAATATTGGTCTGCACTATCCGCGATCATGACTCATTAAATAAATATAACAGCCTTTGGCGATGGCTGGCCAACGCATGGTTTTAAAGACTGCCAATTAGGTTTTATTTTCATATTTTATATTTCATTTCATCGTTTCATATTTCATATATATATATATATATATATATATATATATATATATATATATATATATATATATATATATATATATATATATATATATATATATATATATATATATATATATATATATATATATATATATATATATATATATATATATATATTGTCTCTGGACAAATGATATGGATAATAGTGAAAGTTTAATCAAACCGAACAGAGGATGAGAGACAGAGACTGAGACAGACAGAGAGAGACACATACAGAAAGGCACACATGGAGACAGAGAGAGGGAGACAGCACAGCAAGAGAGATTGAGACAGAGATTGAGAGGAAGAGAGATACAGAGAGTTCTATGATCAGTAGTACTGTTATTAAAGCATAATAATGACTTAGATCAACTGTAAATATATGAAAACATCTTGAGAACTTCTTGCTGGTTCGTCATTTAGCTTATTTTCTTTTCCACATTAATTTCCTTGCTGACATATGGAGCTAGCCAAGCGTTGCTAGTGTAATGTTCTGCTTTCTTCAGTAAAAGTATCTTTCATGTTTAAATCATAAGTGTGTATTATAGTAACTTAATCAATGTGGAAAATCCTTAATAAAGAAACAATAAACTTAATAATATGCAAAGGTGATTGTGAATAGCCATAAAAGGTCGAGAACTACATTTTGTAGCGGACAGTTCTGGCCCCGATAACCTATAATACACAGAAGGAGAAGAAAACACAAGTGGCGTTTTACTTTTGCTGAAGCGCATGTATTACACCATTATTAATAGATCCATATACAGCAACGGCAGTTGCTCTTTTTTTAAATTGTGCCAATACTCAGATTCAACCAAGTCTCTTCCGTGACTTTCTAATAGTTTCGCCATTAGATGGTTCGAATGAGAGCATTATAGGCCTTTCGTAGCTGAGAAAGAAAACGTGAATGTATTTCGCTGCAATTTAGAACCATATTCGGAACGTTTCGTGATACTTATCACAATATGGCGGCGATAGTAGGCAAAGTCACAATCGGGCCATTGTCGACCTTTTCTGTACTAACTTATGCGGTGCACTGCTAGAAAGGCGAGGCAGCAAACCTAAACATTTTACATGTATTCCTTTACATCCTTTCCGAGAATATTTTTCATCTTCACGGAAATGACCGAGCAATGTTTCATTTGACGAGAGTTTGGTATTCGCTAGCAGCTGCGTCACACTTTTTTGGCTTGTGAGACTGCAGAAAGCTACCATTCTTCATCTTTAAGAACTCCGTGCTTTTTTCCCATAAGTAAATGTTTCAACAAATCATGGCACTTCATGAGGAACATTTCGAACTAGATGTAATGTGAATGATGTCAATATTGTGGGAATGACGTCATTGACTAACCAATAGGGAGACTGGTCTACTAGTCACCTGACTATGGCACAGGCTTGCCAATTCAGGCCAGATACAGGTAAAGGTTTAGAGAGGGTCTTAACTGACAAATGTAAGGCTCTAAATGAAGCTTAACAAACACTAGAACAATTAGATCTCTCAAAGGTCCAATTTTTATACGTTTTGTTTGTATTTTGACCGACCACATACAACTTATACAGGTAATGCTTGTTGAATGTAGTAAATCATCCGGCTGTGACACGATTTTGTATCAACACATTACACAAACTTCAGACTGTATTACCAATTCGTTTCGATTTTTTGCTTATGTACAAATAATGATGATGCATTTATGGTTACGCTGGTATGTTTTATCGAGGCAGAAAAATCGGAGAAAGAAAAAGACACTAGCGACATATATCGGAAACAATCAATTGTATAGACCTTTATCGGACTCGCGATTGACATAGATCTCTCAAGTCATGCGAGAGTCTGCTTGAGTGGTGTTTTTATTTCTTTATTTTTTATGCATTTGGTTTGTAACGAATCCTTCTAAGACAACTTTACGGAAACTCTTTATTTCTTCGGTGCAATTCTTGTTTCTAATCTGAGACGTTCAATTTCAGATTGACCTGATCAATAATCAATAATTATTCTTCTGCCTTCACATTTAGACTGACCAAATCCAGACTGGCTTTTAAAGACGATCTTTTAGCCAATGCATGGTATTCATTCACAATGATAAAAGATTATGATGGAACTGGTCTTGGAGAATTCAGAATGGTTTAAGCCAACCCGAATTGTCTGTTAAATAAATCTCGAGAAATCTAAAAACAAACAACATCCAACTAAAATGAAGCAAAAGTGGTCAAGGGTCGACCCGTCTCCTGGCTGCATCTTTTACTTGCGCTTTTTAATAATAATAATAATAATAATAATAATAATAATAATAATAATAATAATAATAATAATAATCATTTTTAAAAAAATAATAATAATTGTATTATTGTTATTTTTCCTAGTAGTAGTAGTAGTAGTAGTAGTAGTAGTAGTAGTAGTAGTAGTAGTAATATTTACAAATGTGTTACGATAGCTCGGGGAATACTAATTTTATATTTGAGGATTAAAACAAATATATTAATAAATATATTAATTTAGTTATTAAATATCGTATGATACTATTTATTTTCTTATATTTTAATTCGATTTGTGATCTCTTTTTCACATGGTTGATTCATAGTATGTAACCAGAGTTACTCTATCTTTACTGACAACAATTTTAATATATATATATATATATATATATATAGATAGATAATGGGGCAAGGATATGCTAAATATGTTTGATTGACATCTTGTAAGCGTCATTTTAACCGAAGACTGCAATATGTACTCTATACATTAAGGGATGAAATTTTTTTCTTTGAGGACGTTGTTTATGGTCTTACTGAAAGTAATCCCTTGGAGCTCAGACATGAAATAGGCAGTTAGTTGACGACCATCGTCTGCTGCGGCTGAAGAGACCTACTCAACAGTGACAGTCTCTATTTTTTTCTGTTGCACCTGTAACTGATGTCTACGGTTTCCACGTGATGTTTCGTCTTATTCTATCTGCTGGCTCTTTTTTGTTCTGATAATTGCCATTGCTGTCACATGCTTATTTTAGTCTTTGCATCGGCTCATGCCCCCTCTTGTGCAAATGCTTCCAAGCTGTCCAGGTCGGTTTTCAAAGCCTCTCTTACACACATATATGAAGTAAAAGCGTGGGCAACCTATTGGCTTTTTGCCAGAGGCCAGCTTTGCCTGGAAATATGTCTGCGATGAGTTGTCACGGTGAGAGCAATGTTCAAGTAGTCTGCCCATTTATCCTCTCAGTACCATTATGTCTAGTGGTCCATGAGTCACTTTCAGCACCTACTCTTGCGATAAAATCTTTTGGGATTCCGCTGATGGTGGTCTCCAGTTTGTCATAGAACTTGTCATTTGATTCAGAGATCAATTGGAATGTCGAGGTGTACACATTTACAAGGGTTTTTTTTTGGGTGTCCTCCGTTGTTTTTTGTTTCTTCTGGACTGTTTCTATGCCAAAAAATGGTGCAGTCTTGCTCTCTAAGAGATCCAGCCGATGCGGGTTGTGTTTCTTGGAGGGTCGCAATATCAACGCTTAGTTACTTCAGCTCGCCATTGATCACAGCAGTTTTGCGTGCGCCTCTGTTTGTTGAACGTTTTCTGACAGCCTGGTGCTCGTGATTCTGACATTCCAGCATCATATTCTAAGAACTGATTTCTTCTTTTCATTCGCTTTTGTTTTGCCTGTTGCAATGGTTTCAGTCCTCTTGTCGAGAAGTACAAACAATAATATAACTTAAATATACTTAACACCTCCCCTCATAAAGAAAACTATTCTACAATCTAGCTTTCTTTTAAATATTAGTAACATATACGTGTGATTAAGATTAAAATTACACCAGATGAAGTCTTATGAATGACAAGAGATATTCATTAAACAATATAGGACTTCTATTCGTGTACAATTGCATCTGCAGTTAGATTATATCTTTCCTTGATGTGCCTGATTTAAATATTGTATTTTTGCAACAACCATTTTTTTATCTTTATCTTGCTAATGAAAGAAGAGGGTTACGACCACAGAATACAATACTCATAAAAGTAACTAATTTGCACTTCAAAGTGTTGAAAGGTCAATAGCATAGGTCAATAGCAAAGCCAAACATTCCGTCTTGAGTGTGCAACATATCCCTGTTGCTTGCTTATTTTTTTTTATTTTAAATAAAACACTTGACGATTAAGACGTTTTGTCTTCTTGAATCATTGTTGCGCAAACCCCAACATTACTCGCATCAACAGCCATTTTAACTCAATGATTGAAATTTGAATCTTAAAGATCTAGATTTTAACTAATCAAAACCCTATTGACACTTGGCTTTGTTGCTCAACAAATTGGCCAATGGGTCAGCAATTCTAGAAAGAAAAGAAAAAAAGTACCCAGATATCCGATAGGATCCATGCACACTCAAACATCGCATCATTGCTTTTAATAATAAGTACAGGAAATTCAGATACAGCTTTGACCTCAAATTGTACAGGATTAGCTTTGACCTCAAATTGGACAGGATTAGCTTGACTGTGCTCCAGGATTAGTCACAGAAATGTATCAGAAACACAGCAAAATTTACTTTTGGATAAATGAATTGTTACATGCGCATGACTAAGTCTATCAAAGAATTTCCGACAGGTATCTAAGAAATGTTTCCAGGTGTTGTTTTAGAATATGACGTCATCGATGCAAGAGTCAGAACTGTCTTGACCAGATATAATCATGTTATTAGACGTTTAGAAGTCGAGAATAACAGTTTGTTCCAAAGGGCATTACTTACAATATTAATAAAATCCATCTGGAGTTATAAATGCCGAAATTTCCTATGCCCATGCTGTGAGTGGACTTTGCCAGAATCCTTTCAAAAGGTTAAAGTTGGTAAGATACTTTGCATTTCCAATTTATCAATGATGTCATCCATTCTTGACAATGGATATGACTGTTATTCGCTCACACTGTTCTCGTTTCCTTAGTCGGTGCACATGTGAAATATATTATCTAGTTTCGGCAGAAGAATACATTGGGAACTCTATTCACTTTTACTTTGTTCCATAAAGTAATTCTCCAGCATATACTGAATTTAATTTTCCTGTTTGAGAGGGTACGCTGCTGTCTCACACTTGTGAAATCTATAATTTTAACGTCATAGTAGGTATTATTTGTTCGTATCCGAGTATCTAAAAACGAATGTGCACATAAAATATTCTAGTAGTAAATAAGTCTTGAATGCGCACGCACGCACTCGACTCAGAAATCCTACTATCGGACGAGATATTGTGGATTGTATTGCTGCAAACTAGAAATTAACCAATCGCGAAAAGGGTTGTGTTCGTTGCCGAGTTAGAACGCTTCTTTATTATGAGCTTATGAGCTTAAGAAACATATAAATAAGAGGTTGCATCAAGTTTCTTATTTATTCCTTACAAACACATCAACTGATTTGTCGGCGTGCACTAGTTAAATTCTATACAAACTAAATGCTTTATTGTTAACCTTGTTCTCCAAATGCCATAATTTTCAATAGTATTAGTGGCACGATTGAGTCAATAAGAGCTTATAGATGTTGATGTGACGGTGAAAGCTTTGTGACATTAGAAAGCAAGCGCATTTCAAGAATGACGATTATAATGTCATTCTATTGCAAAAACAACAAAATCAATACCAATAAAACCACAAAGCACAAATGATCATAATATTAACTTGTTTGGCAACTTGCTTGCTACATCGCCCGTTATTGAAAATATGTATTTATTACTTAGTTGCACGTATTCTTCTCTCTCTCTCTCTCTCTCTCTCTCTCTCTCTCTCTCTCTCTCTCTCTCTCTCTCTCTCTCTCTCTCTCTCTCTCTCTCTCTCTCTCTCTCTTGTTACTTTGATGTAGAGTACATGTTTCCTTGAGAAAGTTGTAACGTTAGTATCAGTATAAACAAAGGTATTATTAACCAAAAATATTTGTAATAGTGTCTATCAAGATGTTATCTTAGCTATTTTAATCTCTATCTGCAAATGTATCAGAAATACATACTGATCCTTGACGTATCGTTTAGCAGCAATTAAGTGAAAAATAAATATATTAAGTTTCGAAATAATAATAAAAACTTTAATTATATATATATATATATATATATATATATATATATATATATATATATATATATATATATATATATATATATATATATATATATATATATATATATATATATATATATATAAATAACATGACATTTTAAGTATTGGTATAAAGCCAATAGATATACCAATACTTATGATATATCAAACTGTGATCCGCCCATGGCACAATAGTATGAATATATAAACATTCTTTCAACTCCTTGCTTATATTTCAATAATGAATTTCTACTCATTCTTTAATCATAAATGTCATATGAAAATAACGATAAAAAGTATTAATAGTCCCTGTTTTCCAAATAATATTAAAATGGTACACAATTTCATCAGAATCCTTTTTTTTTTCCATTCCCCAATTGTGCGTAAATGACAAAATATCAAAAATCTGGAATCAGAATAAAACAAATAGCGTTGGACGAAAACATTAAAACTGAACTTGTATCTAGAAATCTCCAATAATCTGGTTCATCGTATGTTTATTCTTTCTTTGGGATCTATCTACAGTGTTCATAATATCAATGATACATAGTTGCAATAGCCAGTGACACTAGGCATATATTTTAATACTACTAATACTACTATTAATAATAATAATAATAATAATAATAATAATAATAATAATAATAATAATAATAATAATAATGACTTTGTATAGCGCCTAATCTTTAGAAGCTGTAAGCGTTTTACAACATATATAATGATATGACTACAAAAGAAAACAAACACCATGAAAATAGGAAACAAAAACCTGCTTAAATTATTTACGGTAGAAAAAGTATTAGGCTAACTTACGGGCAAAAATCCACGAAGATGGCGTGCGTTAGGGATTTACGCTTATGTCATACGACGATGTTTCTAACTTAAGCCTATGAATGATGGTAATGTTAATCAGAGAGAGAGAGAGAGAGAGAGAGAGAGAGAGAGAGAGAGAGAGAGAGAGAGAGAGAGAGAGAGAGAGAGAGAGAGAGAGAGAGAGAGAGAGAGAGAGAGAATATTTTGTTAAAGGACCATTACTGCTTTTAAATATTACGTTCAAATATTTCTTGAGAGAGAGAGAGAGAGAGAGAGAGAGAGAGAGAGAGAGAGAGAGAGAGAGAGAGAGAATTGTATAGTCTTTAAAAATGCTAATTAAAGCAGAATAATGACTTAGATGAACTGTCAATATATAAAAACATTTTAAATACTTATCATTGTTTCACATAGTAATGATAGTTTCTATTCCAGGCTAATTTCCATACGCCAAGACATAAATGCCTGACAGTACATCACAGTGTACATGAAGCTGTGTTTACAGTGCACTACTTTCTTTACAAAACCATATTTCGTGGTTAAATCACGAGTGTATCTTATATTAATTTAAT